>NW_008993311.1:10573-49741 GCF_000313855.2 Musa acuminata subsp. malaccensis | reverse complement strand
ACGTGTAATAGAATGACCTTCTTGGTTTCCGACGTAAGCCATCTCTCTTGGGTTTTAATCCATTTGAGAGTTAACAGAGCTCTGATACCAATTGTTAGGATCAAGAGCACTAAGAGGGGGTGGGGGTGAATTAGTGCAGCGGAAATATTTCAGCGATTAAAACCGAAAGCTGCGTTCGTTTGATAAAAATAATTTTAATGTAAAAGCTGATTCTAAGATTACTTTAACTTAAGATTAAGCGAGATGACGTTAAAGTAAATCTACAAAGGCAGTTTGCAGTTTATGATGAAAATCAGAATGCAAGCGCAAACTGAAATGCGACGTTCGTACGATAAAACCGGTTTACGTCTAAATGTCAATTTTGAAGATACTGAACTTTGAGATATGTTTTATAAATGCGCAGAAGGAAGTTTGCAGTTATGATTGAAATCAAAACGTAAACGTAAACTGAAATGTAATGATCGTACGAAAAAGTCAATTTACGTCTAAACGCAGATTCGGAAAGCTCTGAACTTAGAAACTCGTTCGTAAAAGCGCAGAAGGCAGTAGCTATTTAGGAGGTTTGCAGTAAAGATAAAATACTCAAAGTAAATGCAAACCGAGATTTAGAGTGGTTCGATCAATCTTGACCTACTCCACTTTTGGCTTCCTCCACCGACGAGGTCACCGATGTCAACTAGAGGCCTTCCTTCAATAGGCGAAGGCCAACCACCCTTTTACAGTTTCACTCCTTTTGACAGGCTTAGGAGACAACCCTTACAGAAATTTTCTCTCCTCTCTTTACAACTCAAAACTTTGAAGAACAGAAGGAGGAGAACTTTTGGCCTTTACAACAATTTTGAGCTCTAAGAATCACAGAAAGATATCAAGATTTCGAGTGTTAGTTGCTACCTTTTAGTGCTGAATGGGTGGGTTATTTATAGGCCCCAACCCAGTTTAAATTTGGAGCTCAAAACTGTCAATTCCCGAAATTCCGGGATCAGGCGATTGCACCTCTTGACTGGGGCGGTTGCACCGCTTAGTAGAGCTCGAAGACTGAGCCTCTAGGCGGTGCCACCTCTGTCAGGGGCGGTTGCACCTCTCTGCCAAAGCTCGAAGACCGAGCTCAGGTGTTTGCACCTCCTGACTGGGGCGGTTGCACCGCCTGCCAGAGCTCGAAGACCGAGCTCAGGCGGTGCTACCTCCTATCAGGGGAGGTTGCACCGCCCAGTCTCGCTCGGAGACTGAGCCCAGGCGGTGCTACCTCCTGTCAGGGGAGGTTGCACCGCCCAATCTCGCTCGGAGACTGAGCCCAGGCGGTGCTACCTCCTGGCTGGGGCGGTTGCACTACCCAGTCTCCCTGCGAGACTTAGCCCAGGCGGTGCTACCTCCTGGCTTGGGCGGTTGCACCTCCCACATCAATCAGGGTCCGAATGGGTAGATCCATTCAGCCCAATTTGGGTTTTTCAGGGGCCCAATTGCCCCAAGATTAAGCTAATGGGATCACCTCCCATTTCCAACTTAATCATTGTGCTAACTACGATAAATCCTAAGACAATTTCTACAGCTTGCTCCGTTGCGTCAATCGCTTCTTCCGGCTAGTTTTCGGCGAACTTCCGTCGATCATCCGATGAACCCTCGGTGATGCTCCTACGGACTTCCGGCAAACTCCTGGACTTGCGATGATCCACTTGGCGAGTTCCGACGAGCTTCTTTGGCAAGCTTATGTACTTCTCGGATTTGTTCCCGCAGAACCTCCGACGACTGTCCGAACTTCCGTCGAACTCTCGAACTCCCAACGTGATCATTGTCATGACTCTGGCGCAACTCCTGCTGCACGTCTTACTTTCATCGTAGTTAATCCTGCACACTTATCTCAACATATAGGTTAGACAACAAATGACAATTGACTTCATCATCAAAATCCGAGATTCAACAGGTCGATGGAAAGATAGACTACAGCTCCCATGCATGGCCTCTACCATAACGTTATAGGATTTGCACCGATTCTGTTCTCCTTAGTTTCCTTGGTAGCAACGTTCACTTACTCGACCTTGTCCTCTAACTTGCCGGGCTCCCTTAAACGAATATGAGCTCTGGAGCAGTCCAACTCTCTAACTGCTTTGATCATACTTCTGCATGATCAAATCCCTCCCCTAGGGCTCATTGGTACTTGCATTCGAACTTTTTCCTTGGTGGAACACAACCCCCATATGCTGATGACCAAGGCTTTCATCCGATGCAAAATTCGATGCACGCACGGAAGACCCGCCTCTGCGGTACCATGGCCTTCACTCCTTGAATCCATAGCCCTTCTTGCCATTGTGTTGTTCACCGAAGTGGAGCTTCCAGTAGCTCCCGATCATACCTCCGTATGATCTAGTCCCTCACGGGACTATGTCGTGTATATAGCATTGCCACGAACTGTTCCACCACGATCCGCTGCACTATGTCGCCTACTGGTGACATCTCTATTGCATTATGATCCTTGTGGGATGAACTCAAATTGTGATCCCTCCATATATTGCCTCTGCCAATACATCGCAGGGTCTCTTCCACCTTCGACTTTATTCGCTCCTTTGGCAATCAACCTTCATCCACCCGCTCTTGGGTCACACCTAGATGAAGCACCGCTCTAGGACAGTCCGTCGCCTAGTAGCTCCCGAAGTCCACCGACTTCGCTGAAAACGGTGCACTATTGTCTGGATCCTAGGTCTCTGCCCCTACCAGCACAATCTCTGTTGCGCACCGCTTCCTTCCTAGCAACTTGACTAGCAACACTATGGTATATTCTTCAAGAGTCCTCGCCTCTACGTCCTCTTGCCTCGTGCTAAGGCCTTCTGAACCTAACTTCACCTCCGCAAGTTGAGTGACGTTGGTTCCTCCATCAAATGCTTCTCCGAGATAAGGTGCATATGCCTAGAAGCTCCCTTCGTCTTTGGCACCATGCAAGATGAGTATGCTCTGATAGAATAAAGGACCCATGGAACAACATGATCCTACTCTTGCCTCTGCAAGAGTTCATGTCCTTAACCTCTGTCCAAGGAAAGCACTATGCCTTTGCTCCATGTTCTATCTTCTATGCTAGCTCCCTTCATGCAGCTTGGGTACTTCGCCAAGTTACACCCAAGTTGCTCCGCTCCTCATTTTGCATTGAGTTGATGGTGGCCCTCGCGCCCACCATTCTACGGGTCAGCCCTCCCTTGACTCTGATCTCCATATCAACTCCAAGTGTGCCTTCATTTGTGTTGCTTTGGTTCACTCCCCTACTTGATCTCGCAATGCATCCACCAATGCATTCTCTCAAGTGGGATCATGTGATGACTCCTCGCCGCTTGCTCGGTCCATTGAGCTTCGTGGAGTTGCTGTTTATTGAGATACTCCTCCTCAACATGTGCGATCCGTCCCACATGATTCTCCCTCTAGAGAGCCGGGACTTATCCCTCCTGGATAACTGTTCCGTTGGAGCAACATCTCTCTTCGTTTCGGACCATCCCCTTGGACTACACCGATTTGCTGAACAAACTGTGCATTGTTCTGCCTCTTGCAAATACACTTGCTGGATTGCGACTCCACGTCAATACAGCCCCCGCTGCACCACTCAAGGCCTAGCAACATGCTGAACTCCTGCACACTTCAGCCTCCTACGGATGTATCCTTCATATGCCAAAGAGAATGTTTCAATGCTCTATAGCGTCGAGTTTCGGTCGCCTTGGGATGGCCATTCCATCGTCTGCATACAAGCCCATGCATGAGTACCGAATTCTTTGAGTTAGCAATTCCCCTCACCTCTATGAGCTTTGCACAATTCTTTTGGTCGCTGAGCAACTACTTCCACATTGCATGGTCTCATCCTTTACCAAGCGCCTCGCTTGCCTTGAGCACCATCAAGTATGGTTGTCAACGTTGAGCCGTAGCTAACTCAACCATCCAAACCTTTGTGCGCTCCGTATTCTTCCAAGCTTGCTTGTTCTCATGGTGCCTCTCACGCGAAGGGTTGGCCATTCTTCTGAATGCTAGTCTCAGATGCCCGCTCTTCTAAGGGACTCATTTTCCCTATATCTCCATGCCCGTTTTCCCCACAAATGATCGCGCGTGTGCTGACTGCCCTCAACGTAGCCCCGCTAGGTCCCTTAGCCTAAGTTGTGTGGCACCCTTGCGTGTCCGTCCACAAAGGTTAGTCTCCCCAAAGCCTCCTATGTCCCTTAGGACCCACAAAAGACAGAACGAGTTAGAGAAAACGCCTCATTCGGGATCCATAAGCAAACATTTTCGAAAACACTTCATAGACAATACAAATTACAAACAAAGAACAGTTGCACAACAAAGGGTCAAAATGCCACTATAGATCGAAAATCTCTCACAAGTGTCCATATGATACAACCTTTATTTACAAGGCTAAAGCGGCCACCAAACCAAACTAAAATGAGACTATTAAGCCTTCGGCTGTCCCTCTACATGCTAGGTAAAGAATGAACATACCAAAAGACACGGACATACATAAGCATTACATCAAACATCCTGTTTAGAAGTTTGTCCATGACAGTTAGGTAGTGGCACTACTAGAGTAGGCGATGGAATCGCTTGAGGCTCGACCTCCCAAGTGGTCTGAGCGGTGGTGCCCCGACCATAAATGATTGTCAAGTAGTGGTACTGCCCTATCAATGATAGGATATAAAGTGAAACTAAACTGTTGTATATGAACAAATACTAATAGGCCATAATACGCAGTGGAATTAAATGAAATCACAATCAAGTAGAATACCAAGATTTACATGGAAAACCCCTCCAATGTGAAGGGTAAAAATCACGGGGTAAGCTAGAGATAATCCACTATGAGAATAATGAATATACAAATCTTAATTTCTTACCCAAAACCTTAGCAACAATCACAAAAGAATAATTGGGATATAAGGATCATATCATTGTACACAATATCTAAAATCTCCCCAAGTAATCACAACAAGAGTCTACTATAGATTTGATCTAACAAGAGATGAGAACACTACTAGATGATTGAGAACAGTCTCTTTGTTGTCCTTATTTTCTTCCCTTTTTTTCTCTTTGTTTTTCTACCTTTTTCTTCTCATCTTTGAATCAAGATGCTACTTCAAAGATCTCCCCTCGTTGCTGTAGTTTTCTGCCTCGTTGCTGCTATTTTTCTACCTTAAAAATGCAGCCCCCACACCCCCTAACTTTTAATCTAGGGTTAGGTCAAAGGGGGTGGGCTGATAAAGCCCACCTTGGGTTGAACATATGGGCTGTCAGCCCAACAGTCAAGTAGTGGTACCGCCAGAGCCTAGTCTCCGAGGCTCTGTCAGATAGTGGTACTGGCAGACTGGGCTATGGTACCACCTAATATCAGAGTGTCAAGCGATGGTACCGCCTACTACCAGCTGTGGTACCACCAGTACCCCAAAACCCTAGGATGAGACCTTTTTTGGCTCCATTTTTTAAGCCATTTAGGGTCTATAAATACCCTAGCTATTCCTACTTGGAGAAAACACGAATTAGAGTAGAAAGGGGTTGTTATTTTGGGTTGTAAAATTACTAGGTGTCCTCCTCCCCCCTTTCTAGTTTTGAGATCATTCAAGAGAGGTGTGAGGCTTGTAAGGGTTGTCTCCTAAACCCATAAAAAGGAGAAAGAGTTGTAAGATGGTAGTTGATCTTCGCCCATTGAAGGAAGACCAGTAATGGAAGCCGGTGGCCTCGAGTGAAGAGGAATTAAGAGTGCATATAGGTCACGATGACCAAACCACTATAAATCTGGTTTACATTTACTTTAAGCTTTTTATTTTCATTGTAAACTAATTTACTTATTCACTATGGTTACGAATGCTTTCAAGTTAAACTCATCTTTTCGATATGGGCTTTATCGAACGTAATTTTTTAAAACTAACGTTTTTATCATAAGCAATAATTCACCCCCCCATCTTAGTATCAACTTGATCTTAATAGTTGGTATCAGAGCTACCATTTTTCTCATTTGGTTTAACACCCAAGAGAAATGATTCTTTTCAGCTTTCAAGATGGTCACTTTATCATTCATCCTCCTATGTTTAATAAGACGGACTACACTTATTGGAAAACTCGGATGAGAGTTTTCTTGTTTTCATTGAACCTCAATTTATGGAATATCATTGAAAATGATTTTAAAAAGTCTTCTAATTTGATGAACGAATGGAATGATTTGGAGAAGAAAAAATTTTCTTTAAATACGAAAGCTATGAATGCTTTATATTGTGCCTTAGACAAAAAGAAATTTAATCATGTTTCTATTTATGAAACTATGCATGACATTTGGCATACTTTTGAAATTATATATGAAGACACTAGTAGAGTTAAAGATTCAAAAATTAATCTTTTGATGCATGATTTTGAATTGTTTTATATGAAGCCAAGCGATACTATTATTGACATGTACACCTGTTTTATTGATGACATCAATAGTTTAAAAGCTCTTGGCAAATGTTTTTCAAATCTTGAACTTGTTAATAAAATTTTACGATCTCTTTCTAAAAATTGGGATTCAAAAGTAACTACAATACAAGAGGCAAAATACTTAAATAAGTTTTCACTTGAAGAACTTATCGGATCTTTAATGACCAATGAAATAAGTTATATGACACAAAATGAACATAAGAACTACCTTCCAAAGAACAATAAGGATTTGACCTTTCGAACAATAGAATATCACTTGAGTGATAACTCAAGTGATGATAATGATGACTTTGAACTTCTCACTATAAAATTTAAAAAGTTCATGAAGCAACAATTAAATAATAAAAATAAACTTAAAAAGGATAAAACAACTTGCTATAAATGCAATCGATTGGGGCACTTCCAAAGCGAATGCCGACAACTAAAGAAGAAAGAACTCAAGGCGATAGTGGAGGATTAAACAAGTGGATCCGAAGACGAGGTTGCGAATTATGCTTTGGTGGCTTTCGACAATGAGGTATGTGACTCAACCAAAACTCCTTTATCTTATTTTGAAATTACTTGATTCATTTCATGAGTTATTTTTAAATTAGTTTAAAAAAATTATATATAAATTACTAAAAAATTGATCATGAAAATTACATGTCTTATGATAATGGAACAAAATGTTAGATTTAAATCTAATGCTTGTACACCTAATAAGATTACTTCTATGTATATTTTAAGAAATAATAATGTATATCTTGATGATTTTCATATTGCTTTTCGATTATAAATGATGATGTATGGCCTTTGTATGAAAGAGTAGAGCATGAAATCAATCACAAAATTTGGAACTAGAAGAACTTGAGCTATTTTTAATCTTATATGAATCTATCTACGTTGCTTTCATTGAATTATCCGAAAAGTGATTTTGATGATGATTTTGGATTTCTTTTCATATGATTCATTTTAATAAGGAGATGATACATCCAATCGAATCATTTATCGATATTTGTGACTTGAGATGTATTTTATATAAAATATTTTTCTTGATTCTTGTATGCTTCACTCTTTTAAAAGAACATTAATCCAAATGAATCATGATTATTCTTTTGATTGTTAGGATTACGAGCGGCACTAAGAGGGTGGGGGGTTAAATTAGTGTAGCGGAAAAATTATGTCGATTTGAAAATCTTCGTACAATAAAATTTAATTCTAACGAAAACTATTTCATTTTTCTTGAATGAGTAGAGAAGAGGGGATTAGACAGTTTGTAATGAAGTAAAGTTTAATGCAGTAAAGAGATTAAGTAGTAAGGAATAGATACACCGGAGTTTATAATGGTTTGGTCGTTGTGACCTACATCCACTTCCGATTCCTCCTCTGTCAAGGACACCGGTATCCACTAATGGTCTTCCTTCAATAGACAAAGACTAACCACCTCGTTACAGTGCTTTCTCCATTTCATGGGTTTAGGAGATAACCCTTACAAGCCTTACATCTCTTCTTGGATGATTATAAAGCTAAAGAGAGGGAGGAGGACTCTTCTCACTTTTATAGCATTTTTAACACCCCAACACTTAGAGTTTCTTTCACACTTTGATTGCACTTTGTTACCCTTTCATGCAGAAAAGGATGGAGTATTTATAAGCCACAATGGCTTCAAAATTGGAGCAAAAATTATCTCATCCTAGATTTCCGGGGTATTGGCGGTACCATTGCTCAATCTGGTGGTACCATCGCTTGACAAAGTCTCAGATACTGAGCTCTAGTCATACCACCGCTTGACAAGGCAGTACTACCGCTTGGCAGGTAATAACTACCAATGGTACCACCACCTAGACCACCTGGGAGACTATTCTTTGGGCGGTTCCACCGCCCTAGTCTGGCAGTGCCATCGCCAGACAAGGTCTAACAACCTAGTTGGGCCTTAAGTTCAGCCCAAACCAATCCAATTATGAGCCCAATTGGCCCATAACAGAGTTATAGGATTATCTCCCAAATCTAACCCTAATTAAATGCTAACTATGATTCTTAAGATATATACTAAGCAAATCAAGTTCGGTTAGTCTAGGTTTCTTCCGGCGAGCTTTCGATGATCTTCAGGCAAACTTTCGACGATCTCTCGGTAATGTTCAAGCGAACTCTCAACAAGTCCTAGAATTTACAATGACCTTCTTGGCGAGTTCCGACGAGCTTCTTTGGCAAGCTCCTGGACTTCTCGGTTAATTTCGGCAGAACTTCCGATGAACATGGACTTCCGACGAACTCTCGAACTCCCAACGAAATCTCGATCTTTACTCCAGCTCTTTGTTTTGCTTTATGCCTTGATTGCTGTCATAGTTAATCCTGCACACTTTTCTCAATATATAGATTTGATCAAATAATTTACCAATTGATTTTATCATCAAAATCCGAGATTCAATAATCTCTTCTTTTTTTATGATGATAATTAGTTAATGACGGAGTTAACCTTAACTCCCCCTATTTGTATGCCATACTTGAGAAAAGACACTCTTAAATTCAAGACCATTGAATTCAAGCATCAAACTGATAAGTTATATTCACTTAAACTTATCAACATGCACATCATTATACTTATTATGATTTACCAATTCAACATACTATTACGAACGATCATCGCGCACCCGCAACAACTTCGTTCAACGAACCATTCGTCGCTTTTATTTACATATATAATTGCTTGGCAGCATGTTTTGGCTTAGTTTTATGTTCTTTTGCTTGTAAAAATATAAGTTCAAACAAGTTGTAGCGCTACAGTGCGACCGCTCACCGAACCGAGCAAAATAGCCCAAAATGACTCCATTTTCGTGTGCCACGAGCTGTTTTCTGCAGCCCACTGCTGCACGTAAAATGTCAGCCATCTCAGCACCCTAGAACCACCTGGTTGGCTCCATGGGGGTGTTAGGAGCAAGAGCGGCACTAAGAGGGGGGTTAAATTAGTGCAGCGGAAAACTTTTACGATTTTAAAAAATATTTCATACGTTCGAAGTAAATCGATTCAGAAAGATAGTAACTTTAAAACGTAAGAGAGTATAAGTGTAGAGAAAATAAGATGAGGAGAAGAAGCACTTTGCTATGAAATGACTTATAGTTAAAGAAAATTGCTCAAAATGAAATACAAATTAGATTTAGAGTGGTTCGGTCAACGTGACCTATATCCACTTTCGGATTCCTCCTCTAACGAGGTTTCCGGCATCCACTAAAGGCCTTCCTTCAATAGGTGAAGACCGAACACCTCTTTATAGCACTTTCTCCTTTTTCGGGTTTAGGAGATGAACCCTTATAAGTCTCACTCATCTTTCTTGGATGGTTACAAGGCTAAGAGATGAAGGAGGAGAACTCTAACTTTTATAACACTTTAAAACTCAAGACTTCAAGATTAAGCCAATAGTTTCATGCCCTTCCATGCAGAAAAGGGTGGGATTTCTATAGGCCCCAATGGCTTCAAAATTGGAGCCAAAAAGTGTCACATCCCGAGAATCCGGGGTACTAGCGGTACCACCGCCATTACTGGGCGGTACTACCGCCGCTGATATGACCTTGGGTGGTACCGTTACCGAACAGGGGTGGTACCATCGCTGGCAGCACTGCTATCGGCGGTACCATCGCTCAGGAATCCAGGGGCATTGCTTTCCAGGCAGTGCCACCGCCGGCCCTGGCGGTGCCATCGCCAACCATGTTTTCAGGGGCTAAATTGGGTGCTCAATTTGGCCCAATTCAGCCTTGTTAAGGGCCCGATTGGCCCATAATTAAGTTAGTGGGATTACCTCACAATTCTAGCTTAATTTACGCTCTAACTATGATAATTAAGACACAATTTATAGTGCTTCTTATTCCGGTGCGTCAATTGCTCTTCCGGTGAGCTTCTTACGTACTTCCAACGAACATCCGATGAACTCTTGGCAATGTTCCAGCGGACTCCCAACAAGCTCCTGGACTTTACGACTATCTTCTTGGCGAGTTCCGATGAGCTTCTATGGCAAGCTCTTGGACTTCTCGGTTGGTTCCCACAGAACTTCTGATGAACGTCTGGACTTTCGTGGAACTCTCAAACTCCCAATGAAATCTCGATCTTGACTCTAGCACAACACCTGCTTTATGTCTTACTGCCATCGTAGTTAATCCTGCACACTTTTCTCAACAAATAGATTAGATCAAACAAATTATAATTGACTTCATCATCAAAATTCGAGATTCAACAATCTCCCCCTTTTTAATGATGACAATCAATTGATGACGAAATTAACCTTAACTCCCCTTATCTATATGCCATACTTGAGAAATGACATTCTTGAATTCAAGGCCTTTGAATTCAAGGGACATATTGATAAGTTAAGTTTCTTTAAACTTATCAATACACACATCATGATTCCTATCATGATCTAACATTCTCAAAATGATGTCAAGGCATGACATCCGTTTTCAAGTATGATATTTCAAATATGAAAGATAACAAAGATAGCAATTCATCATTCTATGGCAAGATATCAATTTGTAAAATTACAAGTTAAGCTCTTGATATCTTATCATAATGAAGACAATTTATCAAGCATATATGATGAAATACATTGCATACATTTGTCATCAATTTACCACATTTTGGTATTATTTCTCCTTCTTTGTCATCAACAAAAAGGAGAATAATTCAACAATGCAAGTGTGGTAAAAAAAATCAAACAAGTTTCACACTCAAGTTTCTCATCATTAGATGTTATCAAAATTAAAATGATAGATTCCAACAACTTCTCCCCCTTATCATCATAATTTTGCATGAAGAAGAGGAAAGAAGGTAAGGAGGGAATCTATGAAGAACTAAGTTTGTGAAATTATTTGAATCAAGTCAAAACTGTTAAAACATGCTTTCATTTTGACAAAGAGAAGGGATTCTTGAAAAGGATCGAGATATCCATATGAAATCAAATCCCTACGAAAATTATCACACACGAGAATTCATCTTTTAAAGATTAAGATATCCATTAGAATTCCTTCAATTTTCGTGAGAGGAATTCATGGGAGAGGAGTATCACATGAATGAGAAATTTACGAATAAAACTTCATAGTGAGGAGCATTACATCAAATCCATTTCTCATCAAAAATTCATAAGAGTGAAATCCGTGAGAGATGCATTTGTCAATGACTTCCATGAATCAAACATCAATATATGTATAAATACGTCATGCATTTATAAAATGTTTAGTCATAGCCTTTTCATCACTACTTGCATGAGGTAATATCATTAGTGCTTTGTAGTACTCAAAGATTAAGAATCCGATGTATGATTAAAACTTCTTAATATTCAATAGAAATCATAATCATCAAAGTAAACATGATATTGCATCATTGTATGATAACATGCTCATCGTCATAGAAACTTTTAGCATCAAAGCACAAAATTTCCAACATCAAAGTAAACATATTATTGAAGCACACAACCTTATCATCAGGTAAAATTCGCATCATAAAATTATCAGCATAGAATTTAAGTGAGTGATCAATGAATCAAGAAAGTCCGGAAACGAAATTTAACAAATTCATGCATTCGGACAAATTAACATTTCTAATTCTCTTCTAATAAAATCAAATTATTCTTCACTTAAGGGCTTTGTAAAAATATCGGCTAATTGATGTTTCGTATCAATAAACTCTAAGATTATATCATGATAATTAACATGATCTCGTATAAAGTGATGCCTAATATCAATATGTTTAGTTCTAGAATATTGAATGAGATTTTTTATTAAACATATTGCACCTGTTTTATCACATTTTATGAAAATATTTTTAAGATGAATCTTATAATCTTCTAAAGTGTTTTTCATCCACACAACTTGTGCACAACATGCATTAGCTACAATGTACTCGGCTTCGGTTGTAGATAGTGCAACCAAATTTTATTTCTTGGAAGTCCAAGAAACAAGTGCATGTCTCAAAAATTGATATGTTCCTGATGTACTTTTTCTATCTAATCTACATCCAGCAAAATCCGCATCAGCATAAGCAATTAGCTCAAAGTTCTTGGATTTTGGGTACCATAATCCTAAATTTGTGGTTCTTTTAAGATATCTAAGTATTCTCTTAATTGTTTAAGATGAAATATCTTAAGATTAGATTGAAACCTAGCATAAAGTCCTACACTAAATAATCTGGTCTAATTGCGGTGAGGTAAAGTAAACTTCCTATCATACCCCTATAAGCTTTTTGATCAAAGCTTTCTCCACTTTCATTAATTTCTAACTTAGTGGACGTGCTCATAAGAGTGTTGATAGCCTTTGAGCTATCTATATTAAATCTTTTTAGCAAATCTAAAGCATATTTTGTTTGACTAAGAAATATACCATTACTTAGCTGTTTGATTTATAAGAAAAAAAAAAAGAAGTTAATTCCCCCATCAAACTCATTTCAAATTCAAGACTCATACTTTTAGCAAATGACACACATAGAGATTCATTTGTAGAACCAAAAATAATATCATCAACATAAATTTGAACAATAAAAAAATTATTTTTAAAATTTTTGATAAACAATGTAGTATCGACCTTGTCTTTAGAGAAATTATTTTCGATAAGAAATGAGCTAAGTCTCTTATACCAAGCCCTTGGGGCTTTTTTCAATCTATAGAGAGCTTTAGTCAATTTAAATACATGATTAGGGAGATTATCATTCTCAAATCCGGGAGGTTGTTCAGCATAAACTTTTTCGAAAATAAATCCATTAAGAAAAACACTTTTAACATCCATTTGAAATAACTTAAAATTGTTATTACTTGCATAGGCAAGAAGCATCCTTATGGCTTCTAATCGTGCCACAGGAGTGAAGGTCTCTTCATAATTGATTCGTTCTTCTTGGTTGAAACCTTTGGCCACTAATCTAGCCTTATTTCTAACAACGATACCAAATTCATCTTGCTTGTTTCTAAAGATCCATTTAGTATCAATAACTAAATGGTCATTTGTCCTAGGAACAAGCTTCCACACCACATTTCTCTCAAATTGATTTAACTCATCTTGCATTGCAATGACCTATGAATCATCTTTCAAGGTCTCATCAATGCATTTTGGTTCATTTGGGAGAGAAAAGCGACGGTGGCACAAAAATTCTTAGGAGAAGAACGAGTTTGAACCCTATTAGATGTGTCACCTATGATTAGCTCCTTAGGATGAGCATCTACATACTTCCAATCCTTGGGTAAGGATATTTCGGAAGTAGATGCATCCAAGTTGCTAGATGGAGAAAGGGTTTCATTTAAATTTAAAGCATCAAAATTAACATCATCATCAAAATCATGTTTTTTATTTTCGAAAACCTCATTAAAAACAATATAAATGGATTCTTCTATAATCAAAATTATTTTATTAAAGATACGAAATGCTTTAGAAATAGAAGAATAGCCAAGAAAAATTCCTTCATTGGATTTATCATCAAATTTTCCTAAAGCATCTTTTTCATTCAAGATAAAACACTTACACCCAAAAATTTTAAAATATGAAACATTGGGTTTTTTGTTGTTCCACAACTCATAAGGAGTTTTGGTGAGTAAGGGTCTTACTAGAACTCTATTTATGACATAGCATGCCGTGTTTACGGCTTTGGCCCAAAAATATTTGGGTAGGCTATGTTTATTTAACATGGTTCTTGCCATTTCTTGTAAGTTTCTATTCTTTCTTTCTACTACTCAATTTTGTTGAGGATTTCTTGGAGTAGAGAAGTTGTGGTTGTATCCATTTTATTCACAAAATTATTGAAAATCACGGTTTTGAAATTCACCACCGTGATCACTTCGAATTGACGAAATTATAAAACCATTTTTATTTTGAACAAGTTTACAAAACTTAGAGAAATACCTAAAGCATTCACTTTTGTGTGCTAAAAAATAAGTCCATGTGTATCTACTATAATCATCCATGATGATAAATGTGTATTTGCTACCTCCTAGGCTTGATATAGCAATTGGTTTAAATAAGTCCATATGGATCAATTGCAAAGGGTTAGAGATGCTTATTTGGTTCTTAGGTTTGAAGCTACCTTTTATTTGTTTTCCTAGTTGACAAGCATCACATACATTATCTTTGACAAACTTGATATAAGGAATTCCTCTTACAAGTTCTTTAGATAAAATTTGGGTGATTAGTTTCATGCTAGCATGACCTAATCTCCTATGCCAAAGCCAAGCATCATCATTCAAAACCAAAAAACATATTTCATTACAAAGACCATTAATGTCAATGGTGTATACATTATTTTGTTTTAGTGCAATAATAGATGTATTTTTATGTGGTTTTTCAATAATGTAAGTATTAGATTCAAATTTAATAATATATCATTTATCACATAATTGACTAATGCTCAAGAGGTTATGCTTTAAGCCATCAACTAATAATATATCTTCAATAAAGAAGTTGGATTTGTTACCTATGGTTCCTTGCCAATGATTTACCCTTGTTGTTATCTCCGAAGGTGATATATCCTTTGTCTATGCTAGTGAGCTTAGAGAATTGAGATGGATCTCTAGTCATATGTCTTGAGCATCCACTATCAAGGTACCATCTCTTGCTTCTAGCTTATGATGGTAAATGTTTCTACAAAAAAGGATGATTTTTAGGTACCCATTTGACTTTAGGTGCCTCAAAAATCGATCTAAATTGCTTATCATGTTGCATTGAGTTATTTGAGGTTCTTTTAGGAACCCAAATCAATTTATGTGGACTACATTTCTTGAATGGACATTTGTACGCAACATGTCCAGGTTTACAACAAATGTTGCATTTGGTGTGAGGTGATACATGTAAGGTAGGGCCTTTAATAAAGGTGGTTGGATTATGATGAGAGTTACTCATAAATATGATTCTATCTTTCCTATGAGTGTAACTCTTGTTGGCAAGAATCATGTTCAAAGACTTGCTACCAACCTCAAATTTCTTCAAGGTATCTTTGAGCAGCAAGTTTTCCTTTTAAAGTATTTCTAAATCACGACATTTTGTGCAGGGAGCTAAGCTATTTTCATGCTCAATCTTTACTCTATCAAAATTGCTAATAAGAGAAGCATGTTCCTTTTTCACAGAATTATACTTTTTACTCAAAATTCTACATTAATCAAATAATTCATGAAAGGCATTTGAAAGCTCATTGAAAGTTAAATTTGCGTCTAATGAACTTGTTACCTCATCTCCAATAGCCATTAGTGCATAGTGAGCAACTTGCTCGGTGTTGGTTGGCTCCTCTTCTTTGAAAGCACTAGAGTCGTCCCATATAGCTTTGAGCGCCTTCTTCTTTGGTTGCCTTCTCTTTGCTTGGGGATATTCACTCTTGAAGTGTCCCGACTTCTTGTATTTATAGCATATCACTTGTTCTTTCTTTGGTTCGAATTTATTTTTAGTATCATTTTTGAATTTATTTTTTTATAAATTTTTTAAATTTTCTTGTTAATAGTGCCAAGTCTTCATCAAGATCCTCATCACTTGAGTTTTCTTTCAAGTGGTCTTCTTGTGTTCTTAGTGCTATATCCTTCATGTTCTTTGGAAGGGTGTCCTCAAGCTTTTTGTGAGATTTACATGTTATTTCATAGGTCATTAGTGACCCAAATAGTACTTCAAAAGAAAAATTATTTAGATTTTTGGTCTCTTGAATGGTCATTATTTTAGGGTCCCAACTCTTTTGAAGGGATCTTAAAATTTTATTAACAAGTTCGAAATCCGAGAAACCTTTACGAAGTCCTTTTAGACCATTGACGACATCTGTAAATCAGGTGTACATGTCTTTAATGGTCTCACTCGGTTTCATTCGAAACAACTCATAAGAATGTAATAAAAGGTTAATTTTTGACTCCTTCACTCTACTAGTGCCTTCATGAGTCACTTCGACTGTGTGCCAAATGTCAAAAGCCATTTCACAAACTGATACTCGATTAAACTCATTTTTATCTAATGCACAAAATAAGGCATTCATAGTCTTTGCGTTTAAAATGAAAGTCTTCTTCTCCAACTCATTCCAATCGTTCATTGGAAGAGAAGACTTTTGAAATCCATTTTCTACAATATTCCATAGTTCGAAATCCATTGAAATTAGAAAGATCCTTATTCTAGACTTCCAATATGTGTAATCCATCCCATTGAACACGGGCGGACGTGTAATTGAATGACCATCTCTCTTGGGTTTAAAAACCAAATGAGAGTGAACCTTGCTCTGATATTATTTGTTAGGATCAAGAGCGGCACTCAAAGGGGGGGGGGGGGGGGGGAATTAGTGCAGCGAAAAACTTTTACAATTTCAAAAAATATTTCGTACATTCGAAGGAAATCGATTCGGAAAGGTAGTAACTTTACAATGCTGGCAGCACTGTTGCAGGCGGTACCACTACCCATTCTAGGTGGTACCACCACCCAGGAATCTAGGGGCACTGCTTTCCAAGCAGTGTCACCGCCGGCTATGTTTTTAGGGGCTGAATTGGGTGCTTAATTCAGCCCAATTTAGCCATGTTAAGGGCCTGGTTGGCCCATAATTAAGTCAATGGGATTACTTCCCAATCCTAGCTTAATTTACACTCTAAATATGATAATTAAGACATAATTTACAGTGCTTTTTGTTTCGGGGCGTCAATTACTCTTCCGGCGAGCTTCCGGCGTACTTCCGACGAGCTTCCGACGTACTTCCGACGAACATCCGATGAACTATCGATAATGTTCTAGCGGACTCCCGGCAAGCTCCTAGACTTTACGATGATCTTCTTGGTTAGTTTCGATGAGCTTCTATGGCAAGCTCCTGGACTTCTCGGTTGTTTCCCGTAGAACTTCCGACGAACGTCCGGACTTCCGTCGAACTCTCGAACTCTCAATGAGATCTCGATCTTGACTCTGGCACAACACCTGCTTTATATCATACTGCCATTGTAGTTAATCCTGCACACTTTTCTCAATATATAGATTAGATCAAACAAATTACAATTGATTTCATCATCAAAATCTGAGATTCAACAAGGGGATGGGGCTTCGCTATAGTGTCAGGCGTTGAATAATCTTCACAAGTTCACATGTTTTCTTGACGAGAACTTGTCTTCGTGCTTGGCACCCGGTGAGCAACTGTTTGTGGACTTGTAGCTGTTCGTTCAACCCTCTAAAGTCTTTGTTTTTCTCTCTCTGTTTTCTCTCTTACAAGCAAGATGCTCGTTGAATTGCTTGTAAAGCTTCCCCTTTCGCGAGACGTCGGGACTTGTTTGTTGCTCGTTCTTCGAACTAATCAACTTTCTCTTTTACAGATCCTTCAGGACCCGAGTGAGGTTGCAAATTGGCTGACTTTTGTGGATGCATATCGCAAGGGCGCTTCGCGACTTAGGTAACTCAAGCTAAGTTCACGTCTTAGCCGCAAAGGTGCCTCACGACTTAGGCAATTCCAGTTAAGTCCGTGACAATACGATGCCGCATATTTATCAATAAAAATGATGTGAAGGCATGACATCCATTTTTAAGTTTAATGATGATAGACAATCATCGTTTTCGAATATGAAATTTAGCAAGATGACAATTCACGATAAAAGATAACAATTCATCATTATGAGACATGATATCAATTGTAAATAGCATGATAAATTTGATTCCTTATCATAATGATAGACATTTATCATGAAATCAAGCATGATTTTAAGAATAAATAATTTCAAGTATCCATGCCACATTACGATAGAAATCAATCATACATTTTGATATTTTTCATGTATTTGATAAAACTAGTCATATTTCAAGCATTCACAATACATTCAAGAATTTACGATACAATTCGTTTTCACATTGTCATCAATTTGCCACATTTCTCCCCCTTTTTCATCAACAAAAAGGAAATCATTGAACAAGGCAAGTGTAAAAAAAAAAAACTATTTAAGTAAGTTTAACACCAATTAATCCGAGTTAGCAAAAAATGATAAGTCAAGCATAAACTTTGCATGATAACTACTTTTGGATAAGCTAACATTTTTACTTAGGATGCACAAAAGCTTTTTGGTTCTTCTTGAGATGTGCAAGTTTCTTTCTTTCTTTGTCATAAAAATAATAAGAAGAGAAAGAAGGGTAAGGAAAGAATTTATCAAGAACCAAATTCATGAAAGGATTTGAACCAAGTCAAATGAAAATAAATGAGTTTCATTGAATCAAACTTTTAGTTCAATAAGGAGAAGGGATTCATGAAAAGGATCAAGATATCCATACGAAATCAAATCCCCATTCTTGCAAGTGATCATCACATTATTAAAAATTCATAAAATTCTTCTTTCATGAGAAGAGTAAGGAAGAATTCATAGGAAAAGAGCATCATATGAAGGATAAAAAATCTATGAATAAAACTTCATAAATCAAATCCATTTATCATTAAACATTTATAAGAGTGAAATCCGTCAGAGATGTATTTTGTTAATGAATTCTACGAGTAAAGGGACTAAGTATATCAAAAATCATTAAGTGATGGAGCAAGGGTATGAAATAAATTTGAAACTAAGTAAATTGATATTTCAGATTTCATGAAAGCTTTAAAAAATTAAAAAAGAGCGAAAAAGAAATACAATAAACTCATACATTCGGACAATTTAATATCCCTAACTCTCTTATAATAAAATCAAATTGTTCTTCCTTTAAAAGTTTTGTAAAAATATTGGCTAATTGATGTTTCCTATCAATAAACTCTAAAGATATGTCATGGTTATTAATATGATCTCTTATGAAATGATGCCTAATGTCAATATGTTTAGTTCTAGAGTGTTGAATATGATCTTTTGTTAAACATATTGCACTTGTGATATCACATTTTATATGAATATTCTTAAGGTGAATCTTATAATCTTCTAATTTATTTTCCATCCATACAACTTATGCACAACATGCACTAACTGCTATACACTCCGCTTCGGATGTAGATAATGCAATCAAGTTTTGTTTCTTAGAAGATAAAGAAATAAGTGTTGAATCTCGGATTTTGATGATGAAATCAATTGTAAATTGTTTGATCTAATCTATATGTTGTGAAAAAGTAAATAGGATTAACTACAATAGCAGTAAGACACAAAGCAGGTGTTGTGCCGGAGTCAAGATCGAGATCTCGTTAAGAGTTCAAGAGTTTGTCGGAAGTTCGGACGTTTATCAGAAGTTTTGTCGGAACCAATAGAGAAGTCTAGGAGCTTACCAAAGAAGCTCGTCAGAACTCGCCAAGAAGATCGTCGTAAAGTTCAGGAGCTTGCCGGGAGTCCGCCGGAACATTACCGATAGTTCGTTGGAAGTTCGCCGAAAGATCGCCGGAAGCTCGTCGGAAGGGCAATTGACATACCGGAACAAGAATGCTTTATCAATTGTCTTAATTATTGTAGTTAGTCTGTAAATTGAGTTAGGATTGGGAGGTAATCCCACTAACTTAGTTAGATGCCAATTAGGCCCTTAATAGGGCTGAATTTGGCCAGATTGAATAGCCCATTCAGCACCTGAAATCATGGCCAATTGTGGCACCGCCTGGGAGACCCAATCTCCCAAGTGGTTTGGGTAGTGGTGTAACATCCCTCATTTCTAAATTTTCATATAAAATTCTAGTTGTAATATAAGAATCCATTTTAAATTTGATAAAAGAGCCAAAGTATAAATATGAGAACTTATTCATAAGATTTGGAGATCTGTTCAAAGAGAAAAAAAAGAAAATCTGAGGATATATATGTAAACCATGAGGACCTAATCGTAAATATAATAATACAAGGACTAAACTGTAAAATATATAAAATTACAAATCCCACTACTTAAGCCTTTCTGCCTTCATTTTGAAGGAACTAGAGAAGGCAGCTGCATGGAAGAACAGAGGAAGAGAGAAAGAAGAATAAAAAAAAAGGGGAAGAAGAAGAAGAGAAATTTGGGGCTTTGGGATTTTCTTTGCTCAAATCTTCCCATTTGGAGTCATAATTCTCAAAGATAAGTGTTCTAATCCCATCCTACAGAAATATTAGTCTTTGTTCTCATATTAATTTTGAATAATCAGAAATATTTCTGCTTAGAACCTGGTATTTCTCTTGTTAGTCACAAAACCATGGATCTGGAATTTTTTGGTAAACTGACCCCTATAGATTGTTTCAGCCATAATTTTTAGTACCAAATATGGATTTAGACAGGACCATATTCATTTGAAATTAGTCTCTTATAGCTTTCTTTTGACACTGATATTGAAAATTGTGGACACTGAATACTTACCCAAACTTCTGTTTCAAATGAGCCTATGGATGCTGCAAAATATGGATCAAAATTTCTGACCTTTCGATACTAAAATGCCTATAAGTCCTTATTGGAAATTCTGATTTATACTAAATTGACTTCATTTGAAACTAGACTTGTAGATCTTTCTTTTAATACATAGACTGAAAAATTTGGAATTCAAAAGCCTATCTTGTTATCTATTGAATCTTACCCTATGAATTATGCAAAACAATGATTTTATTTTTGACCTTTGGTTACTAAATCATTGGTAACTCCTTGTTGGAAACCTTGATTTATGCGAAACTTATTTCATCAGAAATTAGATTGATATATCTTTCGACAATAGCTTTCTTGAGGGTATTGGAGGAAATATTTATTCAATATGTCTCTCGAACTCTGTCAGAAATCGAGCTTTGGTTGATTTTGCATATTCTGTTTTCATTCGTTTGGAAATAGATTTCATTCAGTTCCTTCACTCAATTGAGGTTTATATTAATGCTTGAATTCTGGTTTACTCTTGTCTATAGGTTATTTACATTCTTGAAACATATTGTGTAACGTTTATGCTATATCGTATGGACTCATATAGGCACATGTATATCCCATTGAAGCGTCGAGGGACCAATGATATGCCGGACAACTTGATTAGATGCTTATGATTAATTGTCTAGATCGAAGTGTGTTTTACATGTGCAGGATTAACTATGATAGCATGAAGACATAAAGCAAGTTTACCGGAGTCAAGTTCAATGGGTGTTTGAGAGTCCGCCGAAAGTCCGAAGAATCGTCGGAAGTGCTGCCGGAACCAACCGAGAAAGAATCGGGGACTTACCGAAGTTTTCGGAAGTCCACCGGAAAGATTGTCGGAGGTTCAAAGAGATCACCGAGAAGGTTCAGATACTTGCCAATGACTCGTTGAACTCACCACAAGACCGGGAGCCTGTTGGGAGTCCGTTGGAAGAAATCCGAGGGTGTATCGGAAGTCCACTGGAAGTTTGCCAGAAAGCTCGCCGGAAGGAAACTTGATGTTGCCGGTTAAAATTTGCTTAGGGCTATGTCTTAATTTCATAGTTTGCATATAATATGCGTTAGGATTAAGGGTTAATCCTATAACCCGGTGGGGGCCAATTGGGCCCGAGTTTGGACTAGTTTGGGCCAAGTTTGGATCCCAACCAATGAGCTAGAACAGTCCAGGTGGTGGCACCGTTGGACTGGGTGGTGGCACCGCCAGTACAATGCCAGACTGGGTGGTGGCACGGCCCAGAACCCGAGAGATCCGATAGTGGCACTACCAGTACACTACCGGACTGGGCGGTGGCACCACCCAAAACTCGAGAGGTCCAGCGGTGGCACCGCCAGTACACTGCTGGACTGGGTGGTCCCCAGAACCCGAGAGGTCTGCGGTGGCACCGCCAGTACACTATCAGTGTCAGACACTGATAGGCGATGGCACCGCTAGTACCGGGAAATCCAAAAGTAATTTAAATTTGGAGCCCAAATTTGAATCATCTTCGGGCTTATAAATATCCCTCAATTCTTAGCAGAGATAACACCTTTTTGTGAAGTTAGAAAGTAAGAAAAAGTCTAGCAAAGTCTTGTTTTCAATAGCTTAAGTGCTCACCTCCCTCTTTCTCTTTGAAAAAATCTGTAAGAGTGTGAACCATTTATAAGAAGGTTGTAAGAGGGGTATTTGGTCCTTCCCCTACAAAGTGATTTGCTAGTGGAAGTTAGAAGCCTCATCGAAGAAGGCTTCGAAAATAGATGTAGGTCATTTGACCGAACCACTATACATCGTGATGTTCCTTGAATGTGTGAGTGTTTAATTTTTGAACCATTTCTCTACTTAGCTGTAAATTATTCGATTTTCATCTCCCTACTCTTGACTACCTTTACTCGAGCTATTTTAGCTAAGTCATCCTTCGTCAAATCAAAATCTCTACATATTTACGAAATCGATTTCAAACTTACGAGTTTTAATCCGCTACACTAATTCACCCCCCCCCCTCTTAGTGCCACTTCGATCCTAACAGAGCCTGGTGCTTCCACTAATTTTTTTATGATCTTACTATTCTTTGGATCTTTCTGCCATTCCCTCTTAATATCCTTAAGGAAGTCATTGGTCGGAAGTGAAACGGTCAAAAATTTAGTTTGCTTGGATAAATGCGAAAGCGTATCTGCAACAACATTCTCTTTTCGCTTTTTGTAAGTTATTTCATAATCATATCCAACAAGCTTTGTTACCCATTTTTGCTGCTCGGGGGAAGATATCTTCTGCTCCAAGAAATATTTCAGGCTTTTATGGTCAGACTTGATTTGAAAGCATCACCCAATCAAGTACGGTCTCCACTTGGCCACCGCATGCACAATCACGAACATCTCCTTGTCACAAATAGTCATCCTGAGATGGCATGGAGATAACGCCTTACCGGTATAAGTGAAGGGGTGGCCATCTTGCATTAGTATAGTACCAATTTTGACTCCGGAGGCATCGGCTTTAATAACAAAAGTCTTGCTGAAGTTGGGTAACGCTAGTATAGGCATTGTCATCATTGCGACTTTAAGTTCAACGAAGGTGGTGGTGGCTTTGTCGAACCATTGGAAAGCATCTTTTTTCAGTAAGGAAGTAAGGGGTGCACTGATCTTTCTATAGTTTTTCACGAACTTGCGGTAGTAGCCTATTAAACCGAGAAAGCCACGTAGCAATTTTATATTCCTCGGTGACAGCCAGTTCTGCATTGCTTCAATTTTGGAGGGGTCTATTGCTATACCTTTCTCTGATATGATATACCCAAGATATTCCACCTTCTATTGAAGAAAGCTATACTTCAATTTTTTGACAAAAACAATATGTTCTCGTAAAATCGTTGAAACAAGTCATAAGTGCTGAAAATAACTTTCAAGAGAAGGGCTGTAAATAATGATATCGTTGAAGAAAACTAGCATAAACTTACGAAGATAATTTTAAAAATATCATTCATAAGTCTTAGGAAGGTGAAGGAAATATTTGTGAGACCAAAGGGCATTACCAAAAATTCATAGTGGTCGTTGTGTATTCAAAAGGAAGTTTTTGGTATGTCTTCTTTGCACACTCATATTTGATGATACCCTTGCTGAGCTCTATGTATTCACCCCATTGCTATATAAAATTTTCAGGATAGCTTGTCGCTCGCTTGAATATTTAAATTGAGCTACGATAATGGAAAGCTAGAAGACTTTGTGTAAACCTTTAGTGAATGATATGTTTTTATTGTATTAGTACACTTGGTGTTTAATGGAATGTTGATGGTAAATATGAACTTATGAGTTTTATAAAAGCTTAAAGAACCTCTCATGTTTATGATTTTGGAGCGTAAGTTTAATTTATGTAATGATATGAACATGGGGTAAATATTAGGTTTTGTGATAATGTAGAATCCCACACTTGTGGATTTATGAGGTGCTTATTGTCTTGATGAATTGGTTTCGGATTTTATGATTCATCGAGTAACGCGGTATATGATTTTAATTTACAGCACTGGTTTTATGAATTGGGGAATTATGGATATGATTGACTTGAATGTTTTCTCAGTATCCTCAAATGTATGATTGGATCTTGGAATATATTGTTGAATTATAATATTATAGATTATTGTTGGGGCGTGACAGATATGACATATTCACCTAAGCTCATTTCCTCTTAAACACACTTACATTCATATATGTGTAGTAGTGTCTAGCATAAATAATCCTTTTTGCAATGTTCCTCTTGCAATGATCTCATCATCTAATAATATTGAACAGCCATTATTCTCAAAAACTTGTTTATATCCACTAACTGTTAAACATGAAATAAAAATAATATTTTGATAATAGAAGGAACAAAATAACATGCATCCAATGCAATAATAGCTCCACCAAGCAGATGTAGGGTGACCTCACCAATAGCAATTGTAGTAACTTTTGCTCCATTATTCATTTTGAGGTTCATCTCATCTCTCGCTAGTCTCCTAGGTCCTACCAAAACCTACAATAAAATGCAGATGTGATAAGCACTCCGGTATCCAATAGCCATGTGTTGTCATAAGATTTTGACAAATGGAGACTAATCATGAATGTACCTAAAGGTTCTCCAAGCTTCTGTTACGCCCTCTCTGCAAGATACTTTTTGCAGTTCCTCTTCTAGTGCCCATCTTTGCTGTAGTGGAAGCGCCTTTGTCCTTTATTGGGTCTTTCTTTACAACCTTTGCTTTATCCGATCTACCCTTGCCCTTACCCTTCTAAGGGACTTTTCTGCCTTCCTTTTCTTTCTGGTCTCACTAGCATAGAGAACTAGCTTCTCCTTTTTATGGTGCTCTCTGCCTCGTTCAACATATTGATGAGCTCAACGAGAGTCATCTCAAGCTTGTTCATATTAAAATTCATTATGAATTAAGAAAAGGAATCTGGTAGGGACTGAAGTATAAGGTCTATATACAAGTCATCCTCTAGGATCATTCCTAGACCTATGAGTTTCATTATCCACTCAATCTTCTTAAGGATATGGTTTTGAACCGGTGTCTCCTCAGTCATCTTGGTATAAAAGAGACTCTTGGATATCTAATATCGCTGAGTCCTTCCCTATTCCTTAAACAATTTTTAGAAATGCAGGATAATAGATCTAGCATCCATTTTTTAATGTTATTTCTATAACTCAAGAGTCATGGAGCCCAACATATAACACTAAGTAAGAGTGGAGTCATCTATGTACTTCACGTAGTGAGCGATCTCATCCTTGCTTGCCCCTTCCTCGGGCATAGACATCACTATATCAAGGACATACGTGATTTTCTTCGCCGTGAGAATGATTCTCTTGTTGTAGAGCCAATCGATGTAATTTGGAGTAGTGAGGCAGTTGACATCAAGTATGCAACATAAGGGATTTTAATACTACATATTTCTAAAATTAAAAATATAGCAAAAATAAATAACATACAGATTTTACAGAAAAATAAATAATTAGATAAGAACTTCTATCTTAATCTACTTCCACTATTTTCTCATGAATCACACAACTCCCTCCGGTATATGAATCTAGACCCCTAGCAAATCTCTAGTGGGGAATAAGATCCAATTGACGTCTTAACGTAACCTCGAGTGACTCAACCAATTACGCTAAGCCAGTAAAGGTAGACAACTATTGCTAATCACAACTCCTTGCGATTCTCATCATGTTCGGCCTCCGAACCACCATGGCCTCAAGTGACTCGACCAACCATGGTGTTCGGTTAAGTAATCACTATCGTTACAAGATGAGTATGATTCGATAATATGCCCTCGAGTGACTCGACTAAGCATACCATGTCTTTAGGTCATCGTTAACATCTCTATATCATAGGCAAGATAACGAATCACAAAATAGGTAAGCCTCAAGTGACTCAACCAACTCAACCTACATCGGGAATCGATCCCTACCTATAACAATGGAAGGCCATATTGGTCAATCTAATTTCCTCATGTTTTCCAACTTAATATTATAAAGAGAGGGGATTTGTTTTATTTGGTCTCCTAATATAATGTGTCATACATATACATATTTAATATATATATACATCGCATGCAAATATATATGCATATCTAGTATGTGTACAAGTAATCACACATCACATGAGTAATCATACATAGATGATCATGGACCACACCCTAATGTAATTTATCCCAAGCTAGTGGGCCTAATAACTCACATCAAGATATATGTGTGTGGTGGTGCATCTCCATGCCCTTTGCTCATCCATCTCGTTATCGTGGGTTCCATTGGCATCTTGACACATCTTCATACATCGTGATCGTCCATCTTGGCCTCGTGGGTCCCGTTATCACATTCACGTTCCTACTACACCTTCTCGTGTAATTACAACTTAATCACAAGCACACATGCTCGACAATAAATAAGAAATAAATTAAAAGCTCGTAGGCCCTAATAATAATAATCACAAGTACACACATCACACAGTTCATGATCATCCATCCACATCTTATACATCACTTGTACACATCATCATCATGCAGGACTACTAGATAATAATAATAATAATCATTTAAACCTTTTAATTAATTAATATTTTCTGAAATTAGGGACATATAAGGACATTTCTAAATTATAAGGGGTATTTTCATAATTTGGACAAAAGAACATAACTAGAATTTTTTAAATTCATAAGGGGAAAACTACCTTTTTGCCCAAAACCCTAACCCTCCCCATCTCCTACTACTTGCTACAGCCGCCGCCACCCTGCCAACAGGCGGCTCGCCCGCGTGCGACGCCGCCCACGTAATAGGGCGCCCCTGCGGTTGGGCGCCTTTGCATGTGTCGCTGCCCTGCGAGCAGAGTAACTCGCGAGCACAGCGCTTGCTAACACCGTTACCCTACGGCGCCTCTGTGGGCCCTACCGCCCTTGAGGGTGGTTTTGCCGGCAGCACAGCGCTGGCAGGCACTGCTCTATGCGGGTGGCTCACCCGGGGGCGAGCGCCGCCCAACAGGCGGCTCACCCGCTGGTGAGCGCCGCCCCAGTAGGCGAGTCGCCCGTGGGCTGCACTGCTCCTGCAAGCATTGTGCCCACAAGCAACGCTTGCGGGTGGGGCACCCGTGGGCTGCAACCCCCCGCTGGCCGCAAGCTTGCTGCAAGCAGGCCACCGACCGACTACTGTAGGCGCAGCACTTGTGCATGCGCTAGCGCTATGCTGCATGCTTGTGGTCGCCGCTGTAGGCGGCTGCACGCATGTAGATGGCAGCAAGCTGCCATCTGCGAGGACAGTAAGGGTAGTAACAATTTCTGCCCTTTCTCTCTTTTGCGTCAACGATTTTGACGTCAAAAGCTTCTCCAAAACACAACACACACAATTCAAAACCAATCTTTGGCACGAATAACCTGGCTCTGATACCATTGTTGGGAAATCTATGGGTAACATCACATGTGCAATGGAAGAACATAAAACAAAAAACCCTAAATTTCCAATATGTGTTCATCGTCGTGCGAAGATTGGTACATTAAATTCATAAAATGGAAAACTACATGTCAGAAAGATATTTGTATTACCTAGGAAGATCATATATCCCTGGATCCTTATAGATCTGTAGGAATTGATGAAGGAGGTCAAGCGTCCTCTTCTTTAGAGGTGATCCACACAGCAGGATTGCAACGACGCTCCTCAAATCTCCATGCCTATTATTTAAGGAGGAAAAAAGGAGAGGAGAATAGGAGGTAGCAACTAAGAAGCCACAACTTATGAGCCTTTAGTTCCCTCCTATTTATAGAGCCCCCAGTTAACCCTAATGAATCCTGCCCTATTGGGTATTGGATCTCTATCCAATTACCCAAGCATCTTAGATTAGTGAGTCTCTACCAAATAATCTCTTATTGGATCTCATCCATGAGATCCAATAATTCAAGGACTTATTGGATATCCAATAAGATAGGGGCTCCAGCGGATATCTCATATCCGAACCTCTACTCATTGCAACACCTACCATATGTGCGTGACCCTCTAGGCCTAATATCGAGCTGGTCGTGAATCATACCTGCTAGAACTCACTCTAACTCAATGAATTATTATCTCCATAATAATTCACTCGACTCATCGACTATGGACGTACTAGGCCACTACACCGTAGTCCCTAGATGATATAGGGGAATCCAATCCTTTGGACCTATTTATCCTCAGTTACCATATACCTATAGTCCATTATCTATCTAATATCCTAGAGACCATATACTAGGCATAGTGCTGTTAGGCCTGTTGAATCTCGGATTTTGATGATGAAGTCAATTATCATTTGGTTATCTAATCCATATGTTGAGATAAGTGTGCAGGATTAACTATGATGGTAGTAAGACATGCAGCATGTGTTAAGCCGGAGTCAAGACCACAATCGTCGGAAGTCTGGACGGTCGTCGGAGGTTTTGAGGGAACAATCCGAGGAGTCAAGGAGCTTGCCAAAGAAGCTCGTCGGAACTCACCAAGAGGATCGTCGCAAGTCCAAGAGTTTGCTGGGAGTCCACTGGAGCATCGTCGAGGGTTCGTCGGATGTTCGCCGGAAATTCACCGGAAGCTCGCCGGAAGAAGCGATTGATGCACCGAAACACGATCTGTAGTATCAATGTCTTAATTATCATAGTTAGCATGTAGATTAAATTAGGATTGGGAGGTGATCCCATTAACTTAATCTGGGGCCAACTAGGCCCTTGGCAGACCCAAATTGGGCCAAATGGATTAGCCCATTCGGACTCAGAATTCTTGGTTGGCGATGGCACCACCCAGGAGACTCGGTCTCTTAGGAGTTCTGGGCGATAGTACCGCCCCTGTCAGATGGTGGTACTATCGGCAGTTATTACTACCAACGGTGGTACTGCCGGCAATTATTACTACCAACGGTGGTACCGCCGACAGTTATTACTACCAACGGTGGTACCGCCGGTAGTTATTACTACCAACGGTGGTACCGCCCCTATCAGGCGATGGTACCGCCTGAGCTCGATCTCCGAACGATGTTAGGTGGTAGTACCACCCAGAATGAGCAGTAGTATCGCTCAATGATAGATGATAGGCGATAGTACCGCCCAGTTATGGTGGTGGTACTGCCAGGACCTTGGAAATCCGGGAATGGATGTTTTTGAGCTGATTGGGGCCTATATAAACCCCACCCTTTCTACATGAAAGGGTAACCGAAAGCTTACTTTTATTTTGAGTATTTGAGAGCTTAAAAGTGTTGTAAAAGGCTAGAGTTCCTCTCCCTCTTTTCTTTCTAAGTCTTGATCATTCAAGAGAGGAGTGAAAACTTGTAAGGGTTGTCTCCTAAGCCCGTCAAAAGGAGAAAAGCTGTAAAAGGGTGGTTAGCCTTCGTCTATTGAAGAAAGGCCTCTAGTGGACATCGGTGACCTCATCGGAGGAAGAAGCCAAAATTGGATATAGGTCAAGATTGATCGAACCACTCTAAATCTCGGTTTGCATTTATATTCTGCTCTTTATCTTAACAGCAAACAGCCTCCGTTACTTTACATCAACTATACTTCCATTTGTTCTCAAGTTAAAGATATTTCCGAAATGGTTTTCACATGAAGTCTTTTTGAACCGACGAAAATTTTTCGCTACACTAATTAACCGCCCCCCCCTCTTAGTGCTCTTGATCCTAACAATTGGTATTAGAGCGGGTTCACTCTCCATTGGATTAAAACCCAAGAGAGATGACATATGCTGGAAACCAAGAGGGTCACTCTATTACATGTCCGCCCATGTTCAATGGGACGGATTACACCTATTGGAAGACCCGAATGAGGATCTTCCTTATTTCCTTGGATTTTGAACTTTGGAATATTGTTGAAAATGGATTTTCAAAGTCTTCTCTTCTAATGATCAATTGGAATGAATTGGAGAAGAAGACTTTCACTCTAAATGCAAAGGATATGAATACCTTATTTTATGCACTTGATAAAAACGAGTTCAACCGTGTTTCAATTTGTGAAACTGCATTTAATATTTGGTATATACTCAAAGTGACTCATGAAGGCACGAGTAGAGTGAAAGAGTAAAAAATCAATCTTTTAGTACATTCTTATAAACTTTTTTGAATGAAACCAAGCGAGACCATAGGTGACATGTACACCCGTTTCACGGATGTCGTCAATGGTCTAAAAGGACTTGGTAAAAGTTTTTCGAATTTCGAGCTCATTAATAAAATTCTAAGATCCCTTCCAAAGAGTTGGGACCCTAAAGTCACTGCTATTCAAGAGGGTTAAGATTTAAACAACTTCCCTCATGAAGAATTAATCGGATCATTAATGACTTATGAAATGACTTGCAAAGCTCATGAAGAGCATGAGGACACCCTTCCAAAAAACAGGAAGGATATGACACTTAGAACTCAAGAAGACCACTTGAGAGAAAACTTAAGCGATGAGGACTTTAACGATGACTTGGCACTTCTAACAAGAAAATTTAAAAAATTCATTAAAAGAAACAAATTTAAAAATGACACTAAAAATAAATTTGAACCCAAAAAGGACAAAATTATTTGCTACAAATGCAAGAAGCTGGGACACTATAAAAGTGATTGTCCCCAAGCCAAGAAAAGAACACCAAAGAAGAAGGCACTCAAAACAACGTGGGATGACTCAAGTGCATCCAAAGAAGAGGAGTCCAACACCGAACAAGTTGCTCATTATGCACTCATGGCCATTGGAGAGGAGGTATCAAATTTAATTGATGCAGATATATCATTTGATTAATTATTAAATGCTTTTCATGATTTATTTGATGAATGTAAAACAATTAGTAGAAAATATAAATTATTAAAAAAGGAGCATGATATTCTTGCTAGTAATTTTGATAAATTAAAAATTAAATATAATGATAGTTTAGTTCCATGTACGAAATGCCATGACTTAGAAGTACTCCAAAAGGAGAACTTGCTACTCAATGACACCTTAAAGAAATTCAAGGTTGGTAGTAAGTCCTTGAACATGATCCTTACCGATAAGGGTCATGTTCCTAAAAGAAATGGAATCGGATTTGTGAGAAGCTCTTACCAAAATCCAACCACCTTCATTAAAGGCCATATCTTGCATATTTCGCATCAAAACAAATGCAACTTTTGTTGCAAACATGGACATAGAACTTATCATTGTCCATTCAAGAAGGTTAGTCCAAGAAAATTGATTTGGGTTCTAAAAGGAACCATAAAGAATTCCATGCAACATGATAAACAATTTAGATCGATTTTTGAGACACCCAAGGTCAAATGGGTACTTAAAAATCATCCTTTTTTGTAGAAACATACTCACCACAAGCTAGGAGCAAGAGATGGTACCTTGATAGTGGATGCTCAAGGCATATGACTAGAGATCCATCTCAATTCTCCAAGCTCACTAGTATAGACGAAGGCTATGTCACCTTCGGAGACAACAACAAGGGTAAAATCATTAGCAAAGGAACCAAAGGTAACAAATCCAACTTCTTTATTTAAGATGTTTTGTTAGTTGATTATTTAAAACATAACCTCTTGAGCATTAGACAAATGTGTGATAAAGGATATATTGTCAAATTCAAATCTAATGCTTGTATCATTGAAAAACCATACAAAAACACATCTATGATTGCATTAAAACAAAATAACATATACACCATTGACATCAATGATCTTTGTAATGAAATGTACTTCTCAGTTTTGAATGACGATGCTTGGCTTTGGCATAGGAGATTAGGTCATGATAGCATGAAACTAATCACCCAAATTTCATCCAAAGAACTTGTAAGAGGAATTCCTCATATCAAGTTCATCAAAGATAATATGTGTGATACTTGTCAAGTAGGAAAATAAATAAAGGGTAGCTTCATATCTAAGAATAAAATAAGCACCTCTAGAACTTTGCAATTGATCCATATGGACTTATTCGGACCAATCTCTACATAAAGCCCAGGAGGTAGCAAATATGCTTTTGTTATTATAGATGATTATAGTAGATACACATAGACTTATTTCTTGAAACACAAAAGTGAATGCTTTAGATATTTCACCAAGTTTTGTAAACTTATTTAAAATGAAAAGGGTTCTATGATTTCATCAATTCGAAGTGATCACGGTGGTAAAATTCAAAACTATGATTTCCAAGAATTTTCTGAATCTAATGGATACAACTACAACTTCTCTACTCCAAGAAATCCTCAATAAAATGGAGTAGTAGAAAGAAAGAATAGAAATTTACAAGAAATGACAAGAACCATGTTGAATGAACATAGCCTACCCAAATATTTTTGGGCCGAAACCGTAAACACGACATGCTATATTATGAATAAAATTCTAGTATGACCCTTACTTACCAAAACCCCTTATGAGTTGTGGAACAACAAAAAACCCAATGTTTCATATTTTAAAGTTTTTGGGTGTAAGTGTTTTGTATTGAATGAAAAAGATGCCTTAGGAAATTTTGATGCTAAATCTGATGAAGGAATTTTTCTTGGTTATTCCTCGATTTCTAAAGCATTTCGTATCTTCAATAAAAGAACTTTAATTATAGAAGAATCCATTCATGTTGTTTTCAATAAGATTTCCAAAATCAAGAAAAACGATTTTGATAATGATGTTAATTTCGATTCCTTGAATTTAAATGAAACCCCTTCCCCAACTAGCAACTTGGATGCATCCACTTCGGAAACATCCTTACCCAAGGATTGGAAGTATGTAGATGCTCATCCTAAGGAGCTAATCATATGAGACACATCTACGGGGATTTAAATACGTTCTTCTCTTAAAAATTTTTGTGCCAACGCCGCTTTTCTCTCCCAAATTGAACCTAAATGTAATGAGAAGCCATGAAAGATGATTCATGGATTATCATAATGCAAGATGTGTTAAATCAATTTGAGAGAAATGAGGTGTGGAAGCTTGTTCCTAGGCCAAATGACCATTTAGTTATTGGTACTAAATGGGTCTTTAGAAACAAGCAAGATGAATCTGGTATCGTGGTTAGAAACAAGGCTAGATTAGTGGCCAAAGGTTTCAACCAAGAAGAAGGCATCGATTACGAAGAAACCTTCGCTCTTGTGGCTCGATTAGAAGTCATAAGGATGCTCTTTGCCTATGCTAGTAGTAATAATTTTAAGTTATTTCAAATGGATGTTAAAAGCACTTTTCTTAATGGATTTATTTCCGAAGAAGTTTATATTGAACAACCTCCCAGATTTGAGAATAATAGTCTCCCTAATCATGTGTTTAAATTAACTAAAGCTCTCTTTGGTTTAAAATAAGGCCCAAGGGCTTAGTACGAGAGACTTAGTTCTTTTCTTATTGAAAATAATTTCTCTAAAGGTAAGGTCAATACTACATTGTTTATCAAAAATTTTGAAAATAATTTTCTCATTGTTCAGATTTATGTTGATGATATTATCTTCGGTTCTATGAACGAATCTCTTTGTAAATCTTTTGCTAAAACTATGAGCCTTGAATTTGAAATGAGTTTGATGGGAGAATTAACCTTCTTTTTAGGCTTACAAATTAAATAACTAATCAATGACATCTTTATTAATCAAACTAAATATACTTTAGATTTGCTAAAATGATTTAATATGGATAGCTCAAAAGCTATCAACACTCCTATGAGCACCTCCACTAAGTTAGAAATAGATGAGAGTGGAGAAAGTTTGGATAAAAAAACTTATAGGGGTATGATAGGAAGTTTACTTTACATCACTGCAACTAGACCGGATATCATGTTCAGTGTAGGACCTTGTGCTCGGTTTCAATCGAATCCTAAGATATCTCATCTTAAAGCTCTTAAAAGAATACTTAGATATCTTAAAGGTACCACAAATCTAGGATTTTGGTATCTAAAATCCAAGAATTTTGAGCTAATTGCTTATGCTGATGCGGATTTTGCTAGGTGTAGACTAGATAGAAAAAGCACATCAGGAACATGTCAATTTTTAGGACATGCCCTTGTTTCTTTGTCATCTAAGAAACAAAACTTGGTTGTACTATCAACAACCAAAGCTGAATATATTACAGCTAGTGCATGCTGTGCACAAGTTGTGTGAATGAAAAACACCTTAGAAGATTATAAAATTCATCTTAAAAATATTTCCATTAAATATGATAACACAAGTGTAATATACTTAATAAAGAATCACATTCAACACTCAAGAACAAAGCATATTGTATTAGACATCACTTTATATGAGATCATGTCACTAATCATGATGTAATTATAGAGTTCATTGATACTAAACATCAACTAGCTGATATTTTTACAAAACCTTCAAGTGAAGAACAATTTGATTTCATTAGAAGAGAATTATGAATGTTGATTTGTCCGAATGCATGAACTTATTAAATTGGTTTTTCGGACTCTCTTGATTCTATGATCAATCACTTAATGCTGAAAATCTTATGAAACGAATTTTACATGACTATATGCTACAATAACATGTTTGAAATTGTGTGTCTTGATTTCCATAATGATAAGCATGTTTTACCTTCATGATTGTAACAAAACATTGTCCGATTGCATGATTTTGTATTTCTCTTCCGGACTTAATGTATTTGTTGAACGGAGCTTTCATGAGCCTATGTTATATCAAGTTTATTTCATATCAATGCTCTATGATTTTTGACATATGAAATTGATTAATAAATGCATCTCCATGGATTTATCTTGTGAAAAATAATTTTTAATTGAGAAATGGATTTGATGAAATGAATTCCTTCTTGATGAAGGAAGACTTTTTTTAATGAACACTTGAAAGAATTTAATTTCACATGTATATCTTAGTTCTTATAAAAATGAAGCATTATTTAATCTCTTATCATTTTTAACTTCATTCAAAGTTAGTTCACAATTTCTTTTCTCCTTCATGCAAAACGTTAATGACAAATAAGGAAGAAGTAATGAAAGCTATCTCCTTAGTGGACTTTTGAATGATACCATGTCATGATTGCTTGAAAAATGATTTGTATAAATGGTATCTTATCACTTATTATTGAAAAAATGACATGAATCTTTTTATGACATATATCTTTACCACACTTATTGTTGAATCGCTCTCCTTTTTGTTGATGATAAAATGGGAGAAATATGTGGTAAATTGATGATACAATGAATTGCTATACATATTTGATGATAGAATGAATTGCTATACACTTGAAATATTTGCATTAATGATAAGATATCTAGAGCTTACATTGCAATTTTACAAATTGATATCTTACCATATGATGTATTGCTATGATTGCCATATTTGCATCATGTTAAGATATCTAGAGCTTACATCGCAATCTTACAAATTGATATCTTGCCATGTGACAAATTGCTATGATTGCTATCTTTCACATATGAAATATAAGACTTGAAAATGGATGTCAAGCCTTGACAGAAAGATACTTTATGATAGGAATCATGATGGGGGTATTGATAAGTTTAAATGAATTTAACTTATCAATATGTCTCTTGAATTCAAAGGCTTTGAATTCAAGAATGACTTATCTCAAGTATGACATATAGATAGGGGGAGTTAAGGTTAACTCCGTCATCAATTGATTGTCATCATCAAAAAGGGGAAGATTGTTGAATCTCAGATTTCGATGATGAAGTCAATTGTCATTTGGTTATCTAATCTATATGTTGAGATAAGTGTGCAGGATTAACTACAATGGCAGTAAGACATGCAGCAGATGTTAAGCCGGAGTCAAGACCAAGATTACGTTGGGGGTTCAAGAGTTCGTCGGAAGTCCGGATGGTCATCGGAGGTTCTAAGGGAACAATCCGAGAAGTCCAGGAGCTTAACAAAGAAGCTCGTCAGAACTCGTCAAGAGGATCGTCACAAGTCCAGGAGTTTGCCGGGAGTCCGCCGGAGTATCGCCGAGGGTTCATCGGATGTTCGACGGAAGTTCGCTGGAAACTCGTTGGAAGAAGCGATTGACGCACCGGAACACGATCTACAGTATTGATGTCTTAATTGTCATAGTTAGCATGTAGATTAAGTTAGGATTGGGAGGTGATCCCATTAACTTAATCTGGGGCCAACTAGGCCCTTGGCATACCCAAATTGGGTCAAATGGATCAGCCCATTCAGACCCAGAATTCCTGGCCAACGGTGGCACCGCTAGGGCCGACGATGGCACTACTAGGGCCAGCAGTGGTACCACCCAGGAGACTCGGTCTCCCAGGAGTTCTGGGTGGTAGTATCGCCCCTGTCAAGTAGTGGTACCGCCGGTAATTATTACTGCCAGTGGTGGTACCGCCCCTATTAAGCGGTGGTACCGCCTGAGCTCGGTCTCCAAGTGACGTCAGGTGGTAGTATTGCCCAGACTAAGCAGTAGTACCGCTCAGTGACAGATGATAGGTGGTAGTACTGCCCAGTTATGGTGGTGGTACTGTCAGGACATTGGAAATCCAGGAATAGACACTTTTGAGCTCCAAATTCAAACTGATTGGGGCCTATATAAACCCCACCCTTTCTGCATGAAAGGGTAACTGAAAGCTTGCTTTTATTCTGAGTATTTGAGAGCTTAAAAGTGTTGTAAAAGGCTAGAGTTCCTCTCCCTCTTTTCTTTCTAAGTCTTGATCATTCAAGAGAGGAGTGAAAACTTATAAGGGTTGTCTCTTAAGCCCGTCAAAAGGAGAAAAGCTATAAAAGGGTGGTTGGCCTTCGCCTATTGAAGGAAGCCAAAAATGGATGTAGGTCAAGATTGACCGAACCACTCTAAATTTTGGTTTGCATTTACATTCTGCTCTTTATCTTAACTGCAAACTGCCTCTGTTGCTTTACATTAACTATACTTTTGTTTTCTCTCAAGTTAAAGATCTTTCCGAAACGGTTTTCATACGAAGTCTTTTTGAACCGATGAAAGCTTTCCGCTGCACTAATTCACCCCACCCGCACCCCCCCTCTTAGTGCTCTTGATCCTAATAAGGCTCATATGGTTTCTCCTCAAGTCTCGCTCTAATCAGATTCTCTTGGAGAACTCTTTCTCTCTCAATCCGAATGACCTCCTTGGCCATGGATTTATTTGAGTAAGAACACACTAGATATTCCTCTCATGATACCGATATCATATGAGATCCTCTATCGACTCTCAATACCCCTCGTAAAGTTGGCTGCCACTCCCAATAATCGGTTGTCATATATCTAGAACTTCCAAACCTATAAGTCCGACATTAACGAGTGGAGTATATTGAATCTCATATTTTGATGATAAAACTAATTGATAGAGTTTATGATCTGATCTGCGTTTTGAGTAACACAGGAAGCATCGATCAGGGAGAGGTAATTAAAGCAGGAATGATCATGTTGAGCCAGAGTGGAACATGTCAGAAGATTGGACATTGAACCGGAGGATCGGTCGACGTATCGGCAGAAGGCTTTGGGCCATTGGTTCGGGCATCGAGCCAAGAAGAGTGGAAATTGTGCTAAGAAAATCAGAGTTGCAGAGGTTAACTGGCTGATTAGGCAATAGGCCACAAGAGAGGACGATGCGCCGAAGAATCGGATGAGGCATCGATGAACCAATGACATGTCGGACAACATTTGATTTAGCTTTGTAATAATTTTTTAGATCGAAGTAGGTTTTAGGCATTGGGTTGGAATTGGGCCAACTCAATTAAGGGCCAGTTGGGCCCAAGTTTGGGCTATGTTTGGCTAAGTAAAAAGTCCAAATAGTGACCCAAATTAGTGGAATCGTTAGTGGCACAGTCTCCGAGACTATGTCAGGCGATGGTACCGCCAGTTTGGGTTGTGATACAACCCAGACTCGGTCTCCAAGACAATGTCAAGTAGTGGTACCGTCAGTCTGGGTGGTGGTACCGTACAGACAGTCTCCCAATGTCATGACCCTTGAATTTAATTCTCATTCAGGAGGTGTGAACCTAACTCAAAATTGATAATATTATAATTCAAACAATCAATCCATGATCCGAACTAACATTTGAGGACACTGAGAAACATTCAGTCAAATTCATGTCCATAAAACCTGTGCAGTTTATAATCATATATCACATCACTCGATAATTCACATTAATGGAAACCCAAGCCAACTTAACAAAACATTAACAACACTTATAAATCCACAAGCTAAATAATTCATACAATTAGAACTCTAACCATTTACCATAAGTTCATATCATCATAAACTAAACTTAACATTTTGAGATTCCAAACGAGATAGATCTTTTCACACTTTTACATGATAGATCAATTCAAACCTATCGACAATATTTTCATTACATACAAAAATGCACTTATATAACAATAACATAATAACCAACAAGACTTGCCCACGATTCTGAATAGCTCTCAACTGCCTCAGCCCAATACAAACATCTCAGTGAGTGATAAGCTAACTTAAAAAATTTATATAGCAACGGAGTGAGTTAAAAAGCTCAACAAGTGACGAAACATATCCAGAATGAAAAGGGATAGTTTCAAACAAATATGGTATCATAATGCAAGGCAGAATACAAGATATTCAAGGATATCATCTCACTAGATATAAATTCATAAATGTCATTTCATTCAAAATATATTTGGTTCATAACAAATGTAATAGCGAGTAATCAGAGCATATCAATAGCGTATGAAATGTTTCGGAGCATATCAATTACAAATAAAATATTTCAAAATATATCAATGGTATATGAAATATTTCAAAGCATATCATTGGCATATGAGCCATTTCGGAGCATATCAAAGAACAAATATGAAACAGAAGCTCAAATGTCGTATTTGACATTGCATTTATATCATTCTTATCCAAAGCATGTATAGAAAAATATAACCAAAGCTCTGGATATCATATCAAACATATAGAAGGTGTAGTGGGACTACAGACAGAATGTGATTCATCCATTTCTGAATGACAACTAGACAAAAGTCTCCCACGTTTGGGAGCTCCATCCACCTATCAGGATCAAGAGCACACTAAGAGGGGGGGGGGGGGGGGTAAATTAGTGGAGCAAAAAACTTTCATTGGTTAAAATATGATTTCATCAAAAACCATTTCGGAAAGATCTTTAAATTGAAAGCATACGGAAGTGT
>NW_008993310.1:7005-17514 GCF_000313855.2 Musa acuminata subsp. malaccensis | reverse complement strand
CATTAGTTAATTGCGTGATAAAGGTTACAACATCAAATTTAAATATAATGCTTGCATTATAGAAATACCACACATAAATATATCTTTGATTGCCTTAAAGACCAACAATATCTATACTATTGATCTTGATGAGTTTTGTAATGAAACTTACTTTTTGGTTTTAAATGATGATGCATGGCTTTGGCATAAAAGATTAGGCCATGTAAGTATGAAACTAATTTAAAAAATTAAAACTAAAGAACTCGTAATAGTATGCCCAAAATTAAATTTGTCAAAGATAAAGTTTGTGATGCATCATACTAACTAAGAAAAAAAAAAAAAGTAGTTTCAAATCAAAGAATCAAATAAGCACCTCTGGACCACTACAATTGATCCATATAGATATATTTGGATCAATTGATACAACAAGCCTACGAGGTAGTAAATATGTCTTTGTAATTGTTGATGATTATAGTAGATATATTTGGACATACTTCTTGGCACATAAAAGTGATTGCTTTAAATATTTTTTAAAATTTTGTAGATTAGTGTAAAATGAAAAGGGTTTTATGATTGTCTCTATTTGAAGTGATCATGGTGGTAAATTTTAAAACCATGATTTTAAAAACTTTTATGATTTAAATGAGTATAATCACAACTTGTCTACTTCAAAAAACCCTAAACAAAATGGAGTTGTTGAGAGAAAAAATAGGAGTTTATAAGAAATGGCAAGAACCATGTTAACATGGCATACTATATCATGAATAGGGTTCTCGTAAGACCATTACTTTCCAAAACTCCCTATGAATTATTTTCGGTTGTAAATGTTTTATTTTAAATAAAAAAGATGCCTTAGGAAAATTTGATGTAAAATCCGATGAAGGTATTTTTCTTGGTTATTTCTCTATGTCTAAAGCTTTTCGTGTCTTTAATAAAAGAACTTTAGTTATATAGGAATCTATTCATATTATTTTTGTTGGGAAATCTAGGGGCGACATCGCATGTATAGTGGAAGAACATTAAAAATAAAATCCCCAATTTTTCAAAGATGTGATCGTCGTCGTGCGAAAATTGGTGCGCAAAAACTATGAAACTTAAAACTGCATATATAAAAGATTGTTTTACCTAGTGAGATCGTATATCCTTGAATCCCTACAGATTTCTAGGAGAGGGTGAAGGAGGTCTTGTGTCCTCATCTTTAGTGGTAATCTACACAGTAAGGCTATGACGATGTTCCTCAAATCTTCAGGCCTACCATCTGAGGAGGAGAAAGGGAGGAGAATAGGAGATGACAACCCAAAGAGGCTCTAGCCTATGAACCATTGGTTCCCTCCTATTTATAGAGGTCCCATATCAACTTAACCCTAATGGATCCTGCCCTATTGGGTATTGGATCTCCATCCAACTACCTAAGCCTCTTAGATTAGTAGTTCTCTATCCAATAATCTCTCATTGACTTTTATTGGATCTTATCCATAGGATCCAATAATTCAGAGGCTTATTGGATATCCAGTAAGATAGGGGCTTCAGTGGATATCTCATATCCAAACCTCTACTCATCGCAACGCCTACCATATGTATGTGATCCTCTAGGCCCAATATCAAGCTGGCCATGAGTCATTCATATCAAAACTCCTTCTAGCTCAAAGAATTATTATATCCATAATCATTCGACTCATCGACTATGAACGTACTAATCCACTACGTCGTAGTACCTAGATGATACAGGAGAATCCAACTCATTAAACTTGTCTATCCTCAATTACCATATACCTATAGTCCCTCATCCATCTAATATCATAGAGACTGTATACCGAAAATGGTGCTATCAAACCCATACGATTTCTACTCGAGTCAAGCTCTAATCGAATTCTCCTGGAGAACTCTTCTCTCTCAATCCGAATAACCCTAGCTAGGGATTTGTCAAAGCAAGAATATATGAGATATTTATCTCATGACAATGAGAGTGGATGATCCTTTATCGACATTCAATAGTCCTTATAAGGTTTGTTACCACTTCCGATGACCGGTTGTTCTAAATTTGGAACCTCCAGACCTATAAGTCTGGTATCAAAGAATGGAGTACTTATACATGATATCCTTAATGTCTCATGTCTAAGGACCACATACACTATTGGGACTGCGAAATCACCGTCTAACAAGAAGGCATCATCAACCATCCAATATTCCGTAAGCGGATCGATCATCAACCATACACTATTGGGACTACGAACTCTTTCTCCAATGAGCACTTGTATTATTTTCGTAGTCTCCCCATACGAGTAGCTTTGAGACCAGCTACATCCATCATATAAACGAATATATAGCACACTAGTCTATCTAGTTATCTCGAAGTCCTTCTCGAGTAACCTATGTAATCACCGATAATTTCACCCTTAACATAAATAATTACTATAAATATTGCATTGCTTTATTTTTAACTTCTATGTTTGTGTGTTATAGTTAAATAAATGATTAAATTTGGTTACCTTAATCACGTAGATAAATTAGAAATTCTACTAATCAATTAAATTATTAATTAATTTATTTCCTAATGAGTGATTTGATTTTTAGGAAGTAAATAGTTTACATTCCATTTTTATATGTGAACTATAAGAAATGAATATTATATTTCTCTCTTTGTGTGTAAAAGGAAAATAAAAATAAATTAAAAATATGAATTAAATTATTACTTATCTTTTCAGGAGATCTCATCTTCTCTTATATAAAGGAGACTACTCCTCCCTCATTTATCACCGAGCCTAACAATGGGAAGATTGAGGAGAGGACTTCCCGAGGAGATGATACTGAGAAAAGGATAGCCGAGGAGAGGTATGATCCTTTCTTTTTCAATTATTTTTGAGAGGTAGGATTCTGACATAATTTGAGAGGCATATTTCATGAATTATTTGGATAACCAATTATACTCTAAATTATACAAAATTAGAGTTATTTGAAATATGTATCAATCTAGATTTAGAAAACTTAAGTTTTGTATGAATAGGAGTTTTCAACAAAGAGTTATAAACAATTTAGTAACCAAAGGTCAGAGAATATTATCTCTATTTTACAAAATTCATAAAGTTGATTAGAATAGATGACTCAATGGGAATGTATGCCCCAAAACATTCAAATCAAATATACACAAAATGATTTATGAGTCTAGTTTCCAATGAATCATGTTTCACATAAATCAGTATTCTGAACAAAGAGTTATAAGTAAGAGAGTACTGAAAGGTTAAAACAGTCATTCTCTATTTTACAGATTCCATAGGGTCAATTGAAATAACAGTTTCAGTAGGTAAATAGACTCTAAATTTATCAATCTTAGTATAAAAGAAAGAGCTATGAGTCTATTTTTCTGGATGCATTTAGATTTTCCAAAATCAAGAATCTATGCAGAAAGTTATGGCTAGAAAAATGCAGAAAGGTCAAATCTCAAAAAATTCCAGATTCACAGTTTTATTCACAAACGATAGAAATATCAAGTACGAAGCCAAAATCTTCGAAAGTTTTTATAATTAAGATAAAATTCGAGATCAAGATTTCTATAGGAAGGGGTTAGAACACTTGTCTTATAAAAGATTGATTCCCAAATGTGGGGAATTGATGCAAAACCTCAAGCAAAGCAAAGGTTCTTCTCCTTCTTCTACTTCAATTCCTCTTCCCTTCTCCTCTCAAACCCACGTTGACTGTAGTAAGTATCTCTCCTTTGTTAAGTTTTCCTTTAATCTCTCATCTAATTACTTAGTTTTGGCTAATACAAGAATTATAAGGTGAAAAGCATACATGTAAGAAGCCTATGTGTCATCCTTAGAACAAACATAGGTGGCACCAACCTTAGGTTAGCTAGTGACACATGTCCGCCATTTTTTTTAAAAAGAAACCTAATTTGAATCTTTCACAAATCATATCATATTTCTAATATTTACATTTAGGTCCCTATATTACAAATAGGCCCTTACAAAATGAGGGATGTTACCCTCAACAAATCACATTAAGCCTAAAAGGTAGGCAACTCTTACCGATCACAACTCATTGTAATTCTCGTCTTGTTCGGTCTCCGAACCACCATGGTCTCAAGGGACTCGACCAACCATGATGTTCAGATAAGTCAATACCACAATTACAAGATGAGTCTTATTCGATGATATACCCTCGAGGGACTCGACTAAGGATACCACGTCCTCAAGTCACTAATGACATCTCTATGTCATAGGTAAGATAGCGAATCACAATATACGTGATCCTCGAGGGACTCGACCAACTCAACCTGCATGGAGAATCGATCCTTACCTATAACGATAGAAGGCCATGTGAGTCAATATAATTACATCACGTTTACCAACTTAATATTATCGATAAAAGGGATTTTGATTTGGTCTCCTAATATTACATGTCACACACATACATATTTAATATATATCTACATCGCATGCAAATATATATGCATATCTAGTAGGTGTATAAGCAATCATACATTACATGAGCAATCACGCTAGATGATAATAGACCACAGCCTAATGTAATGAAGCCTAAGCCAATGAGTCTAATCACTCACATCAAGATCTATATGTGCAGCGATGCACCTCTATGCCCTATGATCATCCATCTCGTCCTTGTCAATTCTATCAGTATCTCGACACATCTCCAATCAGTATCATAGACACTCAGGCCTGATAATAAACGAGAAATAAAATGGAGGCTCATAGGCCCCAATAATAATAATCAAAAGTACACACATCACATGGTCTATGATCATCTGTCCACACATCATATATCACATGTACACATCATCATGTAGGACTACTAGATAATAATAATAATAATCAATTAAATTTTTAATTAATTAATATTTTTGAAAATCAGGGATATGTAGAATTTTTTGAATTATGATGGGTATTTTGATAATTTGGATAAAAAAGACAAAACTAGTAACCAATCGCCTACACACAAACGGCCATTGCTACAAGCAGCGTTTGGCCACCTCTACGACGATAATAAGGGCAGCAATAGTTGCTAGCCTCTCTCGCTTTTGTGTCAACGATTTTGACATCTAAAACTTTTTGTTAGACACAACACACGCAGTTCAAAACCAATCTATCGCATGAACAACCTAGCTCTGATACCACTATTGGAAAATCTAGGGGTGATATCACATGTACAACAGAAGAACATTGAAAACAAAATCCCCAATTTTTCAAAGATGTGTTCGTCATCGTGCGAAGATTGGTGCGTAAAAATCGTGAAACTTAAAACTACGTATATGAAAGATTATGTTGCTTAGGGAGATCATATATCCCTGAATCTGTTAAATCTCATATTTTGATGATGAAATCAATTGAAAAATTGTTTGATCCAATCTATATATTGAGATAATTGTGCAAGATTAACTATGATAGCAATCAAGGCATAAAGCAAAATGAAGTTCCATAGTCAAAATCGAGAATTCATTGGGAGTTCGAGAGTTCGTTGGGAGTTCGGAAGCTCGTCAGAAGTACCATCGAAATTGGCCAAGAAGTCCAGGAGCTTGCCAAAGAAGCTCATTGAAACTCACCAAGAAGATCATAGTGAAGTCTAGGAGCTTGCTAGGAGTCTGCTGGAAGATTACCGAGAGATTATCGGAAATCCGCAATGGAATTGCCCAGGGCTCAGTCTCCAAGAAGCCTGGGCGGTGGTATCACCGACAGTTAATGCTATCAAGTGGTGGTACCGCTAGAGCTCGAGACTCTATCAAGCAGTAGTACCGCCTAGTGTTAATCTGCAAGCAAAGGTACTGCCCAATAATGGTGGTGGCACCTCCCAATAATGGCAATGGTATTGCTAGTACCCCGAAAACTGGGGATGTGATACTATTTGGCTCCAATTATGAAGCCAATTGAGGGCTATAAATACCCCTTACTTCTCAACCGGTAAAACATAGAGAAGAGATAAGAACTGTACCGAAACTATAGTAAAATAGCTTGTAAAGTTTGAGAGTTCACCTCCATCGTTTCTATGTGTGAAAGTTTGTAAAAGGAGAGTGAGCCACCTGTGAAAGTTTTGTAAAAAGGTAATTGATCTTTGCCCTTCAAGAAAGATCAATTGTGAAAACCGATGACCACATTGGAGGAGGTATCAGAAGTGGATGTAGGTCAGACAATTGAGCCACTATAAAATTGGCATGTTCTCTTCTTGGTGCATACTTTACTTTTGTTGTAATCTACTTTACTTCATTGCAAATTGTCCAATCCCCTCCTCTCTACTCACTTATAAACTTATTCGAGTCAAATGTCTTTTCAAAATGGTTTTCGTCGAACTAAGAGTTTCATCGTACGAAGTTTTCTAAAATTGATTAAATTTGTCGTTTTTATCTGCTGCACTAATTCACACCCCCCCGCCCCCTCTTAGTGTCATTCTTGATCCTAACAATTGGTATTAGAGCAAGGTCACTCTCATTTTGGTTCGAAACTTAAGAGAGATGGTGCTTGCTGGCAACCAAGAGGGTTACTCAATCACACGTCCACCCATGTTCAATGGGACAAATTACACCTATTGGAAAACTAGAATAAGGATTTTTTTAATTTTTATAGATTTTGATTTGTGAAACATTATGGAAAATGGCTTTCAAAAATCTTCTCTTCCAATGAACGATTGAAATAAGTTGGAGAAGAAGACTTTCTCTTTAATTGCTAAGGCTATGGATGCCTTGTTTTGCCCTTTAGATAAAAATGATGTTAGGACTCTAGCTAGGAGAGTCCTAATTGAGTTTCATTGAAAGGGGCATTCATGTAAAACCTACCTAATTGACGCTTATGCAAAAGATGAAGAGGCCAGCTAAGGTTAGGATTATTTGGAGGTTGCTTCTTAGAGAAGCATTAGAAGTTAGTTAGAAGTAGGAGTCTTGAGTAGGAGTCCTATTAGGAGTTGCAGTTTAGAAGCCCTATAAATAGTCATGTATTTATCCTCTTTTGGCAAAGAATAGATGAATCTTTTTAGCAACTGTTAGGACTCTAGCTAGGAGAGTCCTAACTGAGTTTTATTGAAAGGGGCATGCATGTAAAACCTATTGAATCTCGGATTTTGATGATGAAGTCATTTGTAAATTATTTGATCTAATCCATATGTTGAGAAAAAGTATACAGGATTAATTATGATAGCAGTAAGACATAAAGCAAGTTTTGTGCCGGAGTCAAGATCGAGATCTTATTGGGAGTTTGAGAGTTCGTCAGAAATCCGGATGTTTGTCAGAAGTTCTACCAGAACCAACCGAGAAGTCTAGGAGCTTGCCAAAGAAGCTCGTCGGAACTTGCTAAGAAGATCGTCGTATAGTCCAAGAGCTTATCGGGAGTCCGTCGGAGCATTGCCGAGAGTTCGTCAGATGTTCGCCAGAAGTACGTCGGAAGCTCGCCGGAAGAACAATTGACCCACCGGAATAAGAAGTACAGTAAACATGTCTTAATTATCGTATTTAGAGTGTAAATTAAGTTAGTATTGGGAGGTAATCCCACTAACTTAATTAGGGGCCAATTGGTCCCTTAACAAGGCTGACTTGGGCCGAATTGAGCACCCAATTCAGCCCCTGAATTCTCGATCGGCGGTGGCACCGCTTGGAAAGCAGTGCCCTAGGAAATCTGGGTGGTGGTACCGCCCAAACAAGGCAGTGGTACCGCCGGTAGTTATTGCTGCCAACGGTGATACTACTCCTATCAAGCGGTGGTACCGCCAGAGCTCGGTCTCCGAGCTCTGTCAAGAGGTGATACCGCCCAGATTGAGCGGTAGTACCACCCAGTGTCAGATGTCACGCGGTGGTACCACCCAGTAATGGTGGTGGTACCACCAGGACCTTGGAAATCCAAAATTAGAAATTTTTTGGCTCCATTTTTAAAGCTATTGGGGCCTATAAAAACCCTACCCTTTTCTGCATGAAGGGGCACAAAAGCATTGATATAATCGTGAGTTGTTGGGGTGTAAAAGTATTGTAAACAAGTGCTAGAGTTCTCCTCCTCCCTTTCTAAGTTTTGAGATCATTCAAGAGAGGTGTGAGACTTGTAAGGGTTCTCTCCTTAACCCGTGAAAAGGAGAAAGCACTATAAAAGAGGTGGTTGGTCTTCACCTATTGAAAGAAGGAATTTAGTGGATGCCGGAGACCTCGTCGGAGGAGGAATCCGAAAGTGGATGTAGGTCACGTTAACCGAACCAATCTAAATCCTTGTTTGCTTTTCATTTGAGCAATTTAAATTACTGTAAATCTCCTTAATCCTCTCTTGCACTTTTACGAAGGCTTTCAAGTACATAATCTATCCAAAATGGATTGAATCGAAACAATTTTCGTCCGAATCAGTTTTAATTGAAATGTGCATTTTTCTGAAATCGCTAAAGTTTTTCACAACACTAATTCACCCCCCCCTCTTAGTACCACTCTTGATCCTAACAAAACCTACCTATCCGACCCCTATTAAAGAGGTGAAGAGGCCGGCTAGGGTTATGGTTAGTTGGGAGGTTGCTTCTTAGAGTAGGAGTCTTGTTTAGGAGTTGGTTAGAAGTAGGAGTTCTATTAGGAGTTGGGGTTTAGAAGCCCTATAAATAGTCATGTATTTATCCTCTTTTGACGATAAATAGATGAATATTTGCAGTAGCCTTTGAGCAGTAACATGGAGGAAGGAACCCTTATAGAGTTCCAAGGAGGCCGATCCCCTAAAGAGGTCAACCCCAAGCTTAGAATCCATAAGGGTTCTAACACTTGGTATTAGAGTAGCATTCTTGGCAACTCAATGCCCGTCCATAGCCATCCATCAGCCCTCCACAGCTGCCCAAAGTAATTCCCACAATTGCTTAAAAGATCGTTACCGAATTCTGCCGTCATCTCCATAACCATGGATCATCCTTTGATCTCCCCGTGAATTGTAAAATGTTATAGTTTCCTAACTTATGATGCTGCAATTTAGTTATTCTTATTAAAAAATCCAGCCATCCATCAGCCCTCCACAATTGCCCAAAGCAATTCCCACAATTGCTTAAAAGATCATCGCCAAATTTCGCCGTTATCTCCACCACCGCGGATCATCCTTTGATCTCCTCGTGAATTGCAATAGGTTCTGGTTTCCTACCTTACTGCTGCTGCAATTTAGTTATCCTTATTCGAAAATCTAAAAAAAATTAGTTTCTATATTGCTGCATAAACTTTTTGTCGCAAAGTTTTCATCTCTACGACGAAAGATGCACTGCAAAATTCCAACCGCATAGCACAGTCTATTTGATCTTGCTATTGCATTTTTTCTGTCCAAATCTCTACAAAATTTTTACAATAGCTTTGACACTTCCTAATATTAGATTTTCCTTTGGTTTCATAAAAAAATTCTCAATATAAACCACTGATCTTTTACGTCCAAATTGCTATACTTTAGGCATAAAAATCTGCTATAGTACTTTTTCGTGATCCTCAAATTTTCCAAACCTTCCACCACCCCATGCCATTAACCCATCAACAAAAATAAGATAGGGATATGTCACGCCCCCCGAATTTAATTCTCATTTAGGAGGTGTGAACCTAATTCAAGATTGATAATATTTAATTCAACAAACAATCCATGATCCAATCACACATTTGAGGTTACAAAGAAAAACATTCAAGTTATTCACCTCTACAATCCACAATTCACCAAACCTGTGCGGTCTATAATCATACATCATGTCACTAGATGATTCTTAAAATCCAAAAGCAACTTAACTAAACCATAATTATATCATAAATCCATAAGTGTGGCAATTAATGCAATCACAAAACCAACATGTACTACATGTTTATATCAGTACACAGTTTAGACTTAACATTTCCAAAATCCTGATGTAAGAGGTACTTTTCAAATATTTACAAGATACATCAATCTAGATTTGTCATTGATATTTCATTACACCCAAAAAGAACTTATACAACATTAACCTATCAAGTACAAAATATTTGCCCCAAAATCTTCTAGTCTTCCACTGCCTCAACCCAATTTACACATTTTAGTGAGCGATATGCTATCCTGAAAAATTTATATAGCAACGAGGTGAGCATATAAAGCTTAGCAAATGACTAACATAACCATAGCAAAGAGAACAATTTTCAAACAAATGAGGTATCAAAATACAAAGAAGAGATACAAGATGAAACAGTAGCATGTTTTGTTTGAATGCAGAATTACAATATCATATCGTTCGAAGCATGTTTTATTCATACAATCGAGGAAAGATAATTGGAGCATATCATTGGCATAAGGAGCATATCGATGACATATAGTAGTTTTCAAGGTATAACAAAGACTTATAACATTTTGGAAATATATCAAGGAGCAAAACATGAATAGAAGCTCGAATGTCACAAGACGATGCATTCATTTCAATCTTATCCAAAGCATGCATAGAAACATAGCCAAAGCTTTGGATATCATATCAAACACATAGAAGGCGAAGTGGGATCATAACATAATATGGTCCATCCATTTCTGAATGACCAACAAACATAAGTCTCCCACGTCTGGGAGCTCCATCCACCCACGTCTGAGT
>NW_008993309.1:10215-20953 GCF_000313855.2 Musa acuminata subsp. malaccensis | reverse complement strand
AGTTCCCTCGTGCGTGATTTCAAGTGTTCGCCAAATGTCAAAAGCCGTTTCACACGTAGAAATCCGATTGAACTCATTTTTGTCCAAAGCGCAAAATAAGGCATTCATAGACTTTGCGTTTAAAGAAAAATACTTCTTCTCCAAATCCGACCATTCGTTCATCGGTTTGGAGGGAAGTTGAAAACCATAAATCCAAATTCATAGAAATCAAGAAAACACTCATTCGAGTTTTCCAATAAGTGTAGTCCAATCCGTTAAATAACGGTAGACGAACAACCGATAAGCTCTCTTGAAAGCCATGAAGAGCCATTTCTTTCAGGTGTAAATCCGAAATGAGAAATACCGGGCTCTGATACCAATTGTTAGGATCAAGAGCACTAAGAGGGGGGGTGAATTAGTGCAGCGGAAATCTTTCTACGATTAAAATTACGTTCGTACGATAAAAGCGATTTCGATGTGAAAGCCGATTCTAAGTTTACTTTAACTTAAGATCAAGCGAGATGACGTTAAAGTAAATCAATGAAGGCAGTTTGCAGTTATGATGGAAATCATAATATAAGCGCAAACTGAAATACGACGTTCGTACGATAAAAGCGATTTCGGTATGAAAGCCGATTCGTAAACCACTTTAACTTGAGATGAAGCGAGATGCAGTTAAAGCAAAGATATAAAGGCAGTTTGTAGTTATGATGCAAATCAGAACGTAAGCGCAAACTGAAATATGATGTTCGTACGATAAAACTGATTTGCGTCTAAATGCCGATTCGGAAAGCATTGAACATTGAAACATGTTCGTAAAAGCACAGAAGGCTGTAAGCTATTGAGGAGGTTTGCAGTAAAGATAAGATGCTCAAAGTAAATGCAAACCGAGATTTAGAGTGGTTCGGTCAATCTTGACCTACTCCACTTTTGGCTTCCTCCACCGACGAGGTCACCAACGTCAACTAGAGGCCTTCCTTCAATAGGCGAAGGCCAACCACCCTTTTACAGTTTCACTCCTTTTGACGGGCTTAGGAGACAACCCTTACAGAATTTCCTTTCCTCTCTTAACAGATTAGAACTTGGAAGAAAAGATGAAGAACTTTCAACTCATACAACACTTTTGAGCTCTAAAAATCACAAAGTAAAATTAGAATTTTGGTGGTTTCTGGGCGCCCTTTCAGTGCTGAAAGGGTGGGGTATTTATACGCCCCAACCCAGTTTAAATTTGGAGCTCAAAACTGTCAATTCCCGGAATTCCGGGATCTGGCGGTTGCACCGCCTGACTGGGGCGGTTGCACCGCCTGGCAGAGCTTGAAGACTGAGCCTCTAGGCGGAGCCACCTCCTGACTGAGGTGGTTGCACCGCTCAGACAGAGCTCGGAGATCGAGCCCAGGCGGTGCCACCTCTGTCATGGGCGGTTACACCTCCTGCCAGAGCTCGAAGACTGAGCTCAGTCGGTGCCACCGCCTGACTGAGGCGGTTGAACCGCATGGCAGAAATCAGGGTCCAAATGGATTGATCCATTCGGCCTAATTTGGGTTTTTCAGGGACCCAATTGCCCCCAAGATTAAGTTAATGGGATCACCTCCCATTTCCAACTTATTCATTGTGCTAACTACGATATTTCTTAAGATATTTACTGCAACTTGCTCCGGTGCGTCAATCACTTCTTCCGACGAACTTCCGTCAATCATCCGATGAACCCTCCGTGATGCTCCTGCGGACTTCCAGCAAACTCCTGGACTTGCGACGATCCACTTGGCGAGTTCCGACGAGCTTCTTTGGCAAGCTTATGGACTTCTCGGATTTGTTCCCGTAGAACCTCCGACGACTGTCCGAACTTCCGTCGAACTCTCGAATTCCCAACGTGATCATTGTCTTGACTCCGGCGCAACTCCTGCTGCATATCTTACTTTCATCGTAGTTAATCCTGCACACTTAAAACAAAACTTCGATTGAGACAATTAATCCTAAGCAATTAACCAAGTTGTCCGGCATGTCATTGGTCCCTCGACGCTTCGTCCGATTCTTCGGCGCATCGTCCTTTCCTGCAGCCCATTGCCCAATCGGCCAGTTGACTCTGTAACTCCGATATCCTTGGCACAATACCTGCTCTTCTTGGCCCGATGCTCGAGTCCATGGCCCGAAGCCTTCTGTCGATACTTCGACCGATCCACCGGCCTGACGTCCAATCTTCTAACATGTTCCTCCGGCACAACATGATTTTCCTGCTTTAATTGTCTCATCCTGATCAAAGCATCCTGCGTCACTCAAAAATGCAGATTAAATCATAAACATATATCAAGTAGTTTCATCATCAAAATATGAGATTCAACATAGAGTTCCAAGGAGGCCGATCCCTTAAAGAGATCAACCCCAAGTTTAGAATCTGCAAGGGTTCTATCAGGTTTCTGTCAGAGATTATCTCCTTTGGAACACCATGAAGTCTTATTATTTCATTGATATATAAATCTGCAAGCCTATCTAGAGAATAAGTCATATTGATCGGTAGGAAATGTATATATTTCGTTAACCTATCAATGATAACCCAAATAGCATCATGCTTTCTAGAAGTTTGGGGTAGTCCTGAAATAAAGTCCATGGTAATACATTCCCATTTCCATTCAAGAATATCTAAAGCTTGCAACAAATCTCCAGGTCTTTGGTGTTCTACTTTGATTTGCTGACAAGTCAAACACTTTGAAACATATATTGCAATCTCCTTCTTCATGCCTTCCCACCAATAATGACTTTGGAGATCTCTATACATCTTAGTGCTACCAGGATGCATTGTATACTTTGAATTATGACCTTCCCTCAGGATTTGATTTTTGATATCTGAGTCATTTAGAACACATTCTATCCCTAAATCTCAATAGGCCATCCTCTGAAACTCAAAAATTCAATTTCAATCCTTTTTCTACTTCATTCCTTAAGCAGATCAAGCATCGATCTCATAGTTATCCTTCTTTAATTTGTTGAATGAGATCATATTGCACTTGGATGTAGGCCATTAATATCATTGTGTCTTGCCCTTTTCTCATAACATTCAAATTATAATTCTCTTCTAATAACTTTCATTGCTTCACAACCAAAGTCGCCATAAAACTTATAGATTTTCTACTAAGGGCATCTGCTACAACATTAGCTATACCCGGGTGATAACGAATGGTACAATCATAATCCTTTAGAAGTTATATCCATCTCTGCTGCCTCATGTTTAACTATTTTTGAGTAAAAATATACTTTAAACTCTTATGATCAGTAAAGATTTCAAATGTACGCCCATACAAGTAATGCCTCCAAATCTTTAGAGCACAAATAATTACTGCCAATTCCAAATCATGAGTTGGATAATTCAGTTCATAACTCTTTAATTGTCTAGAAACATTAGCAATCACTTTCCCTTCTTGCATCAAAACACATCCAAGGCTCTTTCTTGAGGCATCAGTATAAACCATAAATCCCTCATCACCACTTGGAAAAGTCAGAATAGGGGCACTAGTCAATCTCCTTTTTAACTCTTGAAAACTTTGTTCACAATCATCACCCCATGGTGAAACACTAGGTCGAATGAAACCCTTATCTAATAGTTCTTGTAGTTGCTTTTAAAATTCCTCTAGCTCAAGTGGTGCCATTCCGTAAGGAGGCCTAGATATTATGGTTGTCCCGGGGACCAAATCAATAGTAAATTCACCCTCTCTATCTAGAGGTAAACCAAGCAAGTCATATGGAAATACATCAGGCAAGGAGGTAAATCATGTCCAATACTCTCAAAACAAAAGATGGGATGATCTAGTATGCAAAAAGTGATCATTTTGTATAACAATCTATACTGGTATGATTGGAAGATAGCTAATCCATATTTAGTATAATATCAAAACTCCAAATATCTAAGAGAACCAAATCAGCAAGAAGTTCCTGTTCTCCAATAGAAATTAAATAAGATGACCAGATCGAGTTTGTTATTAAACAATCCCCAATAGCCATATTTACATATAGCATATAATCCAGTGGTTTAGGTTGAATGCCCATGTGATAAGCAAAATATTGTGAATCATATCATAGATGAGACACATGGTCAAACAAATATTTGTATTCTTTCAAAAACATGAATAGTACCTTCGACCACTAATTCAGAAGCTTTAGAATCATATTCCGTGATAACATACACTCTGACATGGGCTGATGACTTATGAGGCAGTGATTCTTTCTTCTTGTTCAAAGGGTAGTCTTTTATTTTATGATCCAAATTTCCACAAGCAAAATAGGCTCCAGTCACCTACAAATACAAACTTGTTTCATAATATAACTTACATCTTACACATGATTAAATCTTTTGTGGTAACTTCCCTTTTCAAACCGATGATGTCTTGACCCTCTTATTATCACATTCTGATTCATTTCTAAACTTTTTTTTTTTTGGTAAACTTGTCCTTGCTATTCTTGTTCTTGATCTCCAGAAATTCTTTTGATCATCAGAACAATTTCGTTCATCAAATATCTTCTCTAATCACATCATTTATTTTTTTGCTACCAATGTATTAGGTTCACCATGCTTCTACTGCGCCACTCTAATTTAATATCCCTGATCAACCCTTTTATCGCACTTAATTAATCAAAAGCAGATGAAGTAGGAGGACTAACTGTCCTCGTCATCCTAGATTCCTAAAATGCATCAAAGAAAATGTTCACCAATCACTATAGTTCACTAGACCTCAATATATTTAGCACGTCAACATATCAAATATTTCAGTGATCCTCAAACCATGCTCTGATACCACTCTGTCACGCTCTCTTGAATTTAATTTTCATTTAGGAGATGTGAACCTAACTCAAAATTGATAATATTATAATTCAACAAACAATCCAGGATCCAATCACACATTTGAGGTCACTAAGAAAAACATGCAAGTCATTCACCTCTACAATCCACAATTCACAAAACCTGTGCAGTTTATAATCATACATCATGTCACTAGATGATTCGTAAAATCCAAAGGCAACTTAACTAAATCATAACCACATCATAAATCCATAGTTGTGAGAATTCTATACAATTACAAAACCAACATGTACCACATGTTTATGTCATTCATTACATAATTTTAACTTATCATTCCCAAAATCCTAACATGAGAGGTACTTTTCAAATATTTACAGGATACATCAATCTAGATTTGTCATTGATACACACAAAAGGAACTTATATAACATCAACATATCAAGTATGAAAGATTTGCCCCAAAATCTTCTAGCTTCCCACTACCTCAACCCAAACTACATATTTTAGCGAGCGATAAGCTATCCTAAAAAATTTATATATCAATGGGGTGAGCATATAAAGCTCAGCAAGCGACAAACATATCCATAGCAAAGAGGACAATTTCTCAAACAAATAAGGTATCAAAAATACAAGGCAGAGATACAAGATAAAATAGAAGCATGTGTTGTTTGAATGCAGAATTAGGATGTCATTTCGTTCGAAGCATGTTTTGTTCATATAATCGAGGAAGGGTAATTGGAGCATATCATTGACATAAGGAGCATATCCATGGCATATGGTAATTTCAAGGTATAACAAAGACTTATAACATTTCGGAAACATATCAAAGAACAAAACATAAATAGAAGCTCAAATGTCACATGACGATGCATTCATTGCATTATTATCCAAAGCATGCATAGAAACATAGCCAAAGCTTTGGATATCATATCAAATACATAGAAGGTGAAGTGGGATCATAGCATAATATGGTCCATCCATTTCTGAATGACCACTAAACATAAGTCTCCCACGTCTGGAAGCTCCATCCACCCACGTCTGAGTGAAGTCATAGGGGGCCGGCAGAGCATCGCGGGCTCTAAGCATAACTCCCTTTACCATTTCTGACAAAGGTTCACATTTATCCCACAAACACCAGAGTATAAAGGGACAGTATGAATAATGAAATTAGCAAATATTAGAAGCACATGCAGAACAACGAAATGTACATATGCCTTTCGAGTCAATACGATACAAACATAATCTTTCACAAATGTATTCAGATTTGAAATGAAACAAAAGCAAGAGCATACAAGGATTTCAAGAAATCACATATAGCTTAATTGAAATAATAAAGTTATATGAATTCAATGTCTAAAGAAATGAAACTAGAAGAGGCACATATCGAAAGCAAATGTGGAACAATGGGATGCATGTGCCGAATCATTACAATGCAAACATGATCTTTAGATGATAGCTGCAGATGTACAAATAAATAAAGGACAAAAGTATACAGGAATTTAAGAAAATAATGTAAAGCTTAACTGAAGTAAGAGTTTTTACCGAAATCGATTTCCAAAGAGAAGAAATAAGGAAAGCCGAAATCGACCAAAGCTCGATTCTGGTAGAATTTGATAGGAACATTGTATGAACTATTTGGATAACCAATTATACTCCAATTTATACAAAATAGATGTCATTAGAAAGCTTTGTTAATCTAGTTTTTGGCAAATCAAGTTTTACAAGAATTAGAATTTACAACAGGGAGTTATAGATAATTTCTTAGCTAAAGGTCCGAAAATATTAGCTCTGTTTTACTAAATCCATAGGGTCGATGAAAGCAGATGTTTCAGTTAGCAATTGTATTCCAAATATATCAAATCAGGTATATTCAGAAAGAATTTTGAGTCTAGCTTCGAATAAATATACTTTGTTTGAATCTGAGTTCACAGCAGAAAGTTATAAGTAGTTAAGCAACAAGAGGTCAGAAATTTCAATCCCTGTTTTACATAATCTATAGGGTTAATTTAAACAGAAGTCTTGGTAGGCATTTAAACTCCAAATCATTGGGTCTTAGTATCAAAATAAATATTTTTTTGTCTACTTTCAAATGGAATAGGTTTTGTCTAAATCAGAGTTTATTACAAAATGTTATGACCGAAACATTGCTTAGAGGTCAGATTACCGAAAAATTATAGATTCATGGCTTTGTATCAAAACGAAAGAAGGTCTGGTTCTCAGTTGAAATATCTCAAATTTTGCAGAATAAAAATGGAAACAGAGATTAAGGTTACTATGGGATGGGGTTAGAACACTTGCCTTAAAATTATTTAAATCCTAAATGTGGGAAAATTGATGAAAAACCTCAAGCTCTTATTCTTCTTCTTCTTCTTCTTCTTCTTCTTCTTCTTCTTCCCTTCTCTTCTCAAACTCATGTTGGCTGCAACTCTTCAGTTTTATTTTCTTTAACATTTCATCTAATTCTTTTTTTTTTGGTTTTGGCTAATGCAAAAGTTGTAAGGTGTCATGCATGCATTAAAGGGGCTAGGTGTCATCTTTAGAGTAAACATAAGTGGCACCATTAGGTTAGCTAGTGACACATGTCCACTATTTTTTCTTTTTAACTTAAATCTGAATCTTTCATAAATTATATCAAACTTCTAATATTTACTCTTAGGTCCCTAGCCATAAACTTTTAATATAATATCATTTAATATAAAATAATTTTTAAATAATCCTTATTTTTACAAACAAACATTTTACTAAATTTTCAAAAATGGGGATGTTACAGTATGAGTGCTCTACTCTTTGATACCAGACTTATAGGTTTGGCTGTCCTATATCTAGTATAGCTTGTCATTGGGAGTAGTAGTCGACCTTACGAGGGCTATTGAGTGTCGATAGAGGATCATCCACTCTCGGCGTCATGAGAGGAATATCACATGTATTCTTGCTCAGACAAATCCTAGGCCAAGGTCATTCGGGTTGAGAGAGAAAGAGTTCTCCGAGAGAATCCGATTAGAGCGAGACTCGAGTAGAAACCGTATGGGTTTGACAACACCATGCTCATTTTACAATCTCTGGGATATTAGAAGGAATGAGGGACTATAGGTACACGGTAACTGAGGACAAACATGTCCAATGGATTGAATTCCCCTGTATCATCTGGGGACTACGGCATAGTGGCCTAGTACATCCGTAGTCGATGAGTCGAATGAATTATTACAGAGATAATAATTTACTGAGTTAGAAGGAGTTCTGACTGGTATGACTCACGACCAGCTCGATATTAAGCCTAGAGGGTCACACACATATGGTAGGTATTACGATGAGTAGAGGTTCGGATATGAGATATCCGACGGAGCCCTTGTCGTATTGGATATCCAATGAGCCCATGAATTATTGGATCACATGGACGAGATCCAATAAGAGCCCATGAGAGATTATTAGATAGAGATCCTCTAATCTAAAAGGCTTGAGTTATTGGATGCAGATCCAATACCCACTAGGGGAGGATCCATTAGGGTTTGATAGGGGACCTTTATAAATAGGAGGGATTCAAAACCTTATAGGCTAGAGTCTTTGCTTGCCTCTCCTATTCTCCTCACTCTCTCCACCTCATAGCAGGCTTGGAGTTTTGAGGAGCGTCGTCGCAGCCTTATTGTGTGGATCACCTCTAGAGAGGAGGACGCTTGACCTCCTTTAGCCTCTCCTAAAGATCTGCAAGGAAACAGGGATATACGATCTCCCTGTTGAATCTCGGATTTTGATGATGACGTCAATTGTCATTTGTTATCTAATCCATATGTTGAGATAAGTGTGTAGGATTAACTATGATGAAAGTAAGACATGCAGTAAGAGTTGCACCGGAGTCAAGACTATGATCACGTTGGGAGTTCGAGAGCTCGACGGAAGTCCGAACGGTCGTCGGAGGTTCTGCGAGAACAAATCCGAGAAATCCATGAGCTTGCCAAAGAAGCTCATCGGAACTTACCAAGTGGATCATCGCAAGTCCAGGAGTTTGCCGGAAGTCCGCCGGAGCATCACCGAGAGTTCATTGGATGATCGACGGAAGCTCGCCGGAAGCTCGCTGGAAGAAGCAATTGACGCATCGGAGCAAGGTGCAGTAAATGTCTTAAGAAATTCGTAGTTAGCACAATGATTAAGTTAGAAATGGGAGGTGATCCCATTAACTTAATCTTGGGGCAATTGGACCCTTGACAGATCCAAATTGGGTCGAATGGATTAGCCCATTCGGACCCAAATTACTTGGCTAGAGGTGGCACCGCTTGGGTCGGCGGTGGCACCGCCCAGGGCTTAGTCTCTGGGCTCTGGTTGGGCGGTGCAACCGCCCTAGTCAGGCGATGGCACCGCCCGAGCTCGGTCTCTGAGCTCTGGCAGGAGGTGCAACCGCCCTTGACAAGCGGTGGCACCGCCCAGAGGCTCAGCCTCCGAGCTCTACCAGTCGGTGCAACCGCTAGACCCAGGAATTCTGGGAATTGACAGTTTTGAGCTCGGAATTCAAACTAGTTTGGGGACTATAAATACCCCACTCTTTCAGCAATGAAAGAGCAACAAAAAAACCACCGAAATCCTGATCTTACTCTGTGATTTTTAGAGCTCAAAAGTGTTGTATGAGTTAAAAGTTCTCCTTTCTCTTTTCTTCCAAGTTTTGATCTGTCAAGAGAGGAAAGAAAATTCTGTAAGGGTTGTCTCCTAAGCCATTCAAAAGGAGTGAAACTATAAAAAGGTGGTTGGCCTTCGCCTATTGAAGGAAGGCCTCTAGTGGACGTTGGTGACCTCGTCGGTGGAGGAAGCCAAAAGTGGATGTAGGTCAAGATTGACTGAACCACTCTAAATCTCGGTTTGCATTTACTTTGAGCATATTATCTTTACTTCAAACCTCCTCAATAGCTTACTGCCTTCTGCGCATTTACGATCATGTTTCAAAGTTCAGTATTTTTCGAATCGACGTTTAGACGTAAATCAGTTTTATCGCACGAACATCATATTTCAGTTTACGCTTACATTCTAATTTCTATCATAACTGCAAACTGTCTTCATAGACTTGCTTTAACTACATCTTGCTTGATCACAAGTTAAAGTGATTTATGAATCGGCTTTTCTACCGAAATCGGTCTTATCTTACGAACGCAGTTTTAATCGTCGAAAGTTTTCCACTGCACTAATTCACCCCCCCCCCCCCCCCCCCCCTCCCTTTGTGCTCTTGATCCTAACAATTGGTATCAGAGCGAGGTTAACTCTCAAACAGATTAAAACCCAAGAGAGATGGCATACGCCGGAAACCAAGAGGGTCATTCTATTACACGTCCACCCATGTTCAATGGGACGGACTACACCTATTGGAAGACCCGAATGAGGATCTTCCTTATTTCAATGGATTTTGAACTTTGGAATCTTGTCGAAAATGAATTTTCGAAGTCTTCTCTTCCAATGATCGATTGGAATGAATTGGAGAAGAAGACTTTCGCTCTTAATGCAAAGGCTATAAATGCCTTATTTTGTGCGCTTGATAAAAATGAGTTTAATCGTGTTTCGGTTTGTGAAACCGCATTTGATATTTGGCATACACTCGGAGTGACTCACGAAGGCACAAGTAGAGTGAAAGAGTCAAAAATCAATCTTTTGATATACTCTTTCGAACTTTTCCGACTGAAACCGAGCGAGACTATTGGCGACATGTACACCCGTTTCACGGATGTCGTCAATGGTCTAAAAGGACTCGGCAAAAGTTTTTCGGATTTTGAGGTCGTGAATAAGATTCTAAGATCCCTTCCTAAGAGTTGGGACCCTAAAGTCACTACTATTCAAGAGGCTAAAGATTTAAACAACTTCCCTCTTGAAGAACTAATCGGATCATTAATGACCTATAAAATGATATGCAAGGCTCATGAAGAGCAAGAAGACATCCTTCCAAAGAACAGAAAGGATATAGCACTTAGAACTTTAGATGACCACTTGAGAGAAAAC
>NW_008993308.1:0-42263 GCF_000313855.2 Musa acuminata subsp. malaccensis | reverse complement strand
ATTGAAAGTAATGTTGAGATTTTGATGATTTGAATTTAATGGGTTTTATCGAAATCATGATCTTAATTTCCCATGATTTATAACTTAAAATCATTTATGAATCAAGATCTCCTACTTTGTGTTTTTATTGAAATTTATCGAAATGAATCGTGATTTCTTGGAATTATAACTTGAGAATTCTTTTTATAAATCAAAATAACTTACTATGATTCTTTCTTTTTGTTATTTGAGTTATCTAAAAAGAATCATAATATGTCTCTTAATATTCATAATTTGTCTACATGATTCGTAAATCTCATTACCAATTCTTCTTGATATTCCTTATGTGATGATATGAATACATGAAATATCCATTAATTTATTTTGATGTATATAAATGAAAAGTTATGATCATGCATGGTAGGATATAATTTGACAAAATTGATACCATCATGATATGAAGCATTTATGATTTGCAATGATGCATGCAATACTTGAGCTATTTAATTATGATGTGATGTATTGCATATGATGTAAACCATGATTTAAAATGCTATGAGTTGTTACTAAAATGATGTATGTTGATGTCATGAATACTCTAAATGATGAATGTTTGGTATCATGATCAAAATATTAATAAATAGTTAAAAATTTAAGTATCATGTATGATATGCTCATAATATTGATTGATTTATTCAGTATCATGCATGAATGAAATATAAGGTTTTTGAAATTGTGCATGTTCGAATTTGAAAATATAATGATGCACAAATAAGATTGAAACCTACCTTTGTCATGATTTAGAAATTAATGTAAAGGGTCTTCCCTTCTTTTTGCCAATGACATAGGGGGAGAAAGAGTTGCTAATGTGCATATCTCAAAGAGAAAATTGCTAGCTTGCGTGTCTTAAAATGTTGAAAATTTTTTGCTAGCTTATATATTGTAAACTTGCTATCATACTACCATGATGATGAGCATGTCTTATCTTCATGATTGTATGGCAAAAATATGTCCGAATGATTGAACTTGTTAAAATTAATTTTTGGACTTTCTTGATTGAATGATCAAATCACTCGATTGCCATGATGATTTTACACAATTACATGCCCTAATAACAGGTTGGAAATTATGTACTTTGGATACAAAAAATTTCCATGATAATAAGCATGTTTTGTCCTCATGATTGTATTTGAAAATCAATAGCACAGCCTTGTCCGAATGCATAAAAGTGTTAATTTCATTTTCGGATTCTCTTAACTATTGGTATCCTAACAATTAGATTTTCGAATTATCCTCTTCCAGACTTAATAAGCATATGTCATATCAAGTTTAATTCATATCATTAATTTTTGACATATGGAATCAACTAGCAAATACATCTCTCATACACTTATTATGTGAACAATATTTTGTTTTGAGAAATGGATTTGATGAAATGATTCCTGCTTATAAATTCCTTCTTGAAAAAGGAAGTCATTTTTACGTACAAGGATTTGATTCACATACATATCTTGAAACTTGTAAAAATGAAGCGTGCTTTAATATCTTATCGATTTTAACTTCATTCGAGTAAGCTCAGAAATAGCTTTCCTCCTTGATGCAAAAAGAAAATAACAAATAAAATGAAAGAAGTTTTCAAAGCTATCTCCATGTCATGTTTTCCTTGAGATGTTTGAATATTTGGTATCTTATCACTCTTTGTTGAAAAATGACATGAACCTGCTTACGGCATCGCACTTATATTTAAAATTTGCTTATATCGTTCTCCTTTTTGTTGACGACAAAGGGGGAGAAATATATGAATTGATGCTATGATTGCCATATTTGCTCTATGCCATGGTTGCATTATAGTAATATATCAAGAACGAGCATCGCAACTTTACTTATTGATATCATGCCATATGATGAAATTCTACAATTGATAAACACTTGAAATAGTTGCGTTACGATATCAAAAGCTAACATTGCAAAGGAAGCAAAAATTTGCTATCTTGCAACTTGCATATTTCAAGAAGCAAGAGTTGTCTTCTTGAACATCTCTAAATTGCTAACTTGCAAGTTCTAAAATGTTGTAACATTGCTAGCTTGCATGTTCTAAAAGTGTTATCTTGTATGCTATAAAACTTGCATATCTAAAACTTGATAGCTTGAATGTTCTAAGCATGAAGTAACATTTGTTAAATTTTCTGGCTTCAAAACTGCATGATGATAAAACTTGATATTATGTTTTTCATGCAATAAGTTAAACTAATATTCCAAACACAAGAAGAGTTGGACTTCTCCTTTTTGTTGATGACAAAGGGGGAGAAGTATGATGTTATGCATAAGTTCATGATGACGTGTTGCAAGTATTCATGATGAATATTGCAATGACTTGAATTCAGTTTGAATTCAAGGTTCTATCAATATGGCATTTTGATAGGAGGTGTTTGTTTAAACTCCGGAAGTTAAGTTTAACTCCGTCATCAAGTGGTTGTCATCATCAAAAAGGGGGAGATTGTTGAATCTCGTATTTTGATGATGAAACTACTTGATATATGTTTATGATTTAATCTACGTTTTGAGTGACGCAGGATGCCTCGATCAGGATGAGACAATTAAAGCAGGAAAATCATGTTGTGCCGGAGGAACATGTCAGAAAATAAGACATCGGGCCCACTATTTGGCTTTAGCATATGCAATGAAATACCCACTAATAGTCCTTGGGTCCAGTTTTTTCTCTAGTGGATTATATATTTTGACCTCAACGGACATCCCCAAACGCGCATATGTCGCAAACTCGGTTTCCAACCTTTCCATAATTCAAATGGTGTGTTTTGGACAGCCTTGGTTGGAACTCTGTTTAATATATACACATCCATCTTTAGTGCTTCAGTCCACAAGAACTTAGGAAGATTGGAGTTGCTAAGCATACTCCATACCATGTCTAATAATGTTTGGTTTCTTCTTTCTGCAACACCATTCTGGTCTGGAGAACTAGGCATAGTGTATTATGCAACAATCCCATGTTCTTGAAGAAACTTCGCAAAAGGACCAAGTGCTTGTCCATTTTCAATATATCTACCATAATATTCTCCACCCCTATCTGATTTCACAATTTTAATTTGCTTACTACATTGGTTCTCAACTTCAGCCTTAAAGACTTTGAAGGCATCCAATGCTTTATTTTTGTTATGAAGCAAATATATATACATATATCGTGAGTAATTATATATAAAGGAGATAAAGTATTTCTAACTATGTATGTCCATATCTAGACAACATATATCAGCATAAATGATCTCTAATATGTCTGAACTCCTATTAGCACCCTTTTTGGACTTATTGGTTTGCTTTCTTTTAATACAGTCCACACATGTCTTAAAATTAGTAAAATTAAGAGTACTAAGTACCCTATCATTAACTAATCTCATAATTCTCTCTATGGAGATATGTCATAATCTCTGATGCCATAATATAGAGGAGTCCTCATTAATATTACATCTTTTAGTACCAGTGTGAACATGCATTGAACTTTGTGTATCATCTTTTTGTAATAAAATATGGTAAAGACCATCAGACAAAATACCTTTCCCAACACAATCAAATTTATATAATAAACGTAATAATGTGTCTTTAAAATTAAAGAAATTCCCAAATTGTATGAGTTTGGAAATAGAAATTAAGTTTCATGAGAAACTTGATACATAAAAGGTCATTTCCAATTTTAAAATAAAACCACTACTTAAAGTTAAAATGCATATTCTAATTGCCTCCAAATGTGAGCCCATCTTATTTTCTGATAAGATGCTTTACTCACTTCCTACTAGCTTTCTTAGGTTTTGCATACCCTGCAAAGAGTTTGCAATATGGATTATTGATCCAGAGTCAATCCACAAGGTGTTAATATTAACATTAATCATATTAGATTCATAACATACAAATGAGGTTGGTTTACCTTTCTTTTCAAGCCATTATTAGAATTTTATGCATTCCTTCTTCATGTGTCCCTTCTTTTACAAAAGAAACACCTTGCTTCTTTCTTGAAATCAGCTTGGCGTGGTATTTTATCTTTTCCCTACTAATGAGTTTTTGTCAATTTTGTTCTTCACACGAATGGTTACTACTAGTGCACTCTCACCCAGTTCCATCACTAGCCTTTCTTCTTCTTGAACACACATGGTCATTAATTCATTGATTGACCATTTGTCCTTATGTGTATTATATAAAATCTTAAAAGGCCCGTATTGATGTAGAAGGGTGTTCAAAATATAGTGCACTAGGAAAGATTCTGACATATTAACCTCGAGTTTCTTAAGTTGAGCCGTAATATCTCACATTTGCATTATATGCTTAAGCACACCCTTTATGTTAGTGAGTCTAAGGGATGAAAATTTCATTATAAGGGTACTTGCTACTGCTTTTTCTGAAGTGATGAATTGCTCATCAATAACTTATAGCAAGTCTCGGACATTTTCATGCTGGTCAACAGAACCACGTATGCTAGCAGTTATTTTAGTCTTGATAAACATCACGCTGAGTTGATTGGATCGCTCCTATCGCCCATATAGCGCGATCTCAGTTGGAGTGCTGGTATTAGTGATTATAGGTGGTTCATCTTTCCTAATAGTATAATCAATATTCATCTACCCTAAATGGATGAGAACCATCTCCTTTCATATCTTATAGTTATCACCACTAAGTTTAGGAACATCACATCGAATATCAAAGAAATTAATAGTTTAAGAAACTACATAAAATTAAGCATGTTTATGTCAAAATTTGAGGCTTGATAGTCTAAATTGCATGTTTTACCAATGTGAAACATGCCATAAAATATGAATCTCATGACATAAAAATTGTCTATGGGCTAAATTCTTAATTCAAATAGATTCAAATGGTATTTATGATAAAACTATCAAATTTTATTCCAATTCATAATCCCTGTGGGTAAATTATGAAAATAATCTGATATTTTATCTAGATTAATTATATTAAATATAATAAAAGATCCTGTGAGATAATAATTATTATATAAAATATAAATAGTCACAATGTAATGTCTAATTACTTATGTGATCCTTATTTTAACTTTATATATAATTTTAATTAATTAAGGATGTTGTGGCTAATTCTTAATTAATTAAGATTATATGGATCACTAGACATTTTAGACATATAAAATTGACTTATAAGCATAAATCAATATAACCAAATATGCATACAAAATATAAGCATTTTACCAACAAAAAATTATTGAAAATATATCCTCATTATTTTTAATATGAAATATATCAAGAAGTTTCAAAAAGAAACCAAAATAAAGCCATATTCATGGTCTAAAAAATAAAAACTCTTTAATATCAAGGCAGAGATCAATCGGCTCTAATACCAAATGTAAGAATTTTTTATACCAAAATATGTTTCTAAATCATTATAATAGAAACATAATAAAAACTTATGCGGAAACGAAATAGCATACCTCCAGCCATTGTTGTCAAGAATTTCTGTAGTGGTTTTTTCTTGAACTTTGGCACTTCTTGACTCAAAACTCTCGCTTAAGATAGTATAAGAAATCTTTTTGACTTCAAAGAGATGTTGAGCCTAGGGACCAAAATCCTCGTTTATATAGATGTTCTCCCATCAAGAACATTTAATATCACCAACTCATAATGTTCAAGAATTAATTCAAATTTATAATGTTTGGACCATAATGAAGAATTTTAATGATATTCAATAAATAACGGTTTCATTTATAATGAATAAAAAACTAAACCATTTAAACTATTATAAATAAAGAAATTCATTATCATGAATTATTAATCTTAATGAGAACGGTTACATCTTCCTCACGATCGAAGAGCTCTCTTTGCAAGGATCATGGAGCAGCGAAGGGCGAGCTACATACAAACAGCAAGAGGACCATAGGAACAATCAATGGAGCAAATGTAACCATCATTCTTCCTTGTGATTCGTAAGGATAATAGAGTGGCAGAGGGCGACGTGCATAGGGGATAGGAAGGGGGAGTGGTGAATGGTGGGATGGATAATACTAAGGTTGCAATCAGCGTTGGAACGATGGGGACCCTACGAGTGGGGCTGAGGGTGGCACGCGCAACCTGGAGGACAATAATGGCGAGGATGGGTGGGGCAGGATGAGGCATTAATGGTGCTAGAAGGTAGAGGGGGTGGCTGGTGGAGGACAAGGTGGTGGTAATCGTTGGAAGGTGGCGGGGAGAGCCAAAGGTCACGGAGGAGGCGGTGACAGTGCTAGTGCTAGTGGTAAGGAAGGGCAGGGTGTGATAGAAGATAGAAGATAGAATATAGAATATAGAAGTTAGAAGTTATGTTTCACTATGAGATGTTCTCCTTATTTATACAGGTTAGGAGGGAGGATTTCTCTCAACAGAGCAGCGAGATTTCCTTATACAATTGGAAAAATCTTATCTGCTATTATGCCCTCGCAAGATGGTGCTCCTATCAAGGATGTCAATCTTGGACTAATGCAATGCAAAAAGTTTACAAGCGAGAAGCTTCGTGAGTGAGTCTGCTAATTGATCAACCGTATGTACATGAGAAATACATAGTTGATGTTGGATAACTTAATCTCGCATGAAGTGGAAGTCGATAGCAATATGTTTCGGAATATCGGATTGACGCATAGATAGCTAGCTTTGACATTATCATAATATATTATAGAAATAGGAATGGAATTGATGTTGAGTTCTTTGAGCAGATTTGTGACTCAATTGAGTTCTGCAACGGTAGTGGCAATGGCACGGTATTCAACTTTAGTTGTAGATCGTGCGATTGTCTTTTGCTTCTTAGAACTTCAACTGATTGGATTAGCTCCAAAAAAAATAATATAGCCCGTTGTGGATGTTCTATCATCAAAATTATCTACCCAATCAGCATCGGCAAAGGCATGGAGATAAAGTGGAGAGTGTTTGCGAAGAAAGAGACCATGATTGAGGGTTCCTTTAAGATATCGTAGGATTCGTTTGATTGCAAACCAGTGCATAGTAGATGGCCGCTGCATAAATTGTGATAATTTGTTGACGGTAAATGAGATATCTGGATGGGTGAGAGCTAAGTATTGTAAAGAGCCAACTACTTGTCGGTATTGAGTGGGTTCCGAAGCAGGACTTCCATCAGATAATTTGAGAGATTCACTAGTAGAAAGGGGAGTTGTAACTGTATTTGCATCCTACATGTTTGTCTTTGATAATAAATCTTGAATGTACTTTTTTTGTGATAGGAAGAGACCTGAAGATGTGTATGTTGCTTCCACGCCTAAAAAATAGTTCAAGGTTCCTATATCTTTAAGAAAGAATCGATCTGCCAATTGCTTGATGAATGCTTGGATCTCTATGAGATTATTGCCTGTGATAATAATGTCATCCATATACACCATAATATAATTATGCTTTTATGTTGTTATCATAGAAATAACGATGTATCAGACTTGGAGTTGATAAAGCCAACTGAAGTGAAAAATGAGCCAAGTTTAGTGTACCAAGCTCTTGGAGCTTGACGAAGTCCATAAATAGCTTTTTGAAGTTTGCAAACATACCTTGGATACCAAGGATGAATGAAACCAAGAGGTTGTTGCATAAAAATATCTTCAGTTAGAGTCCCTTGTAAAAAGACATTATTAATATATAATTATCATAATTGCCAACCGTTAGTGGTGGCCAGACTCAGGATAAGTCAGATTGTTGTGGGCTTAACAACAGGACTAAATGTTTCAGCGAAATCAACTCCAAGTCATTGATGAAACCCTTTGGCGACTAGACGTGTTTTATATCGGTCAACAGATCCATCTGGGTTCTGCTTAATTCGAAAGACCAGCTTACACCCGATGATATTTTATGTATGATGAAAGGGTACTAGGTTCCATGTTGAGTTATGGAGGAGGGCATCATATTCTTCACACATGATGTTATGCCAATGTGGAGATTTTTTAGCTTGAGTGAAGGTGGTGGGTTTAATGGTATTAGAGGAGGATTCTATGATAACATGTAGGTTAAGGACTTGACGTGGTTTAAAAATACTACTTTTGGAGCATATTGTCATAGGATGTTTGGAGGCTACGGGATTGTGAGGTTGAGTTGTTGGAAGAAACGGTAGAGAGTCATTGACATAGGCCGGGTCATGTTAAGGCACTTTAGTGTCACTTGGTCTAGAAGGAGGTAAAGATAATGGTTGTGATTATGAACATATTATTTCATCAATTGGGGAAACTTGAGGAGAAATGATTAGAGTAGTAATAGAGGGAATAGACAATTGCTGAACTGGAGTAGTAGTAGAGTGTGGATCTTGAGGAAAGGAATTGGACGGTGTCATGGGAGGCTCATCTGATTGGATCGGATGTATACTCTAGTAAGGAATGTTTATTGGAGTAGTCTGCATGGCAGGAGACTCATAGTTTTGGAAAGGAAAGATAGACTCAACAAAAATAATGTGATGTGATATAAAGACTTTTTGGGTGTGGGGATTATAGCATCAAAAAACATTATGTTCAAGAGAGTATCCTATAAAGATGTAAGACTGAGATCTTGATGTTATCTTACGGGAGGCATAGGGACATAACCATGGATAATATAGACAGTCAAATACTTTGAGTTTATGAAGGTTTGGAGGTATGTGAAATAGTATTTCAAATATGGACTGGTATTATAGGACTAGCATAAGCATCTGATTAATAAGGTAGATTGCAGTTTGAAAGGTTATTGTCCAAAAGGTTGAAGGCATAGAGGCCTAATGTAGAAATGTGAGGCTAGTTTCAACTAGATGCCAATGTTTGCGTTTGGCAGAGCCAATTAGTTAAGGAGTATGCGGGGGTGACTTGAGATGTTGTATTTCACAAGTTGAGAGATAGGATGTTAGGGTTTGATATTCACCTCCACCATTAGAGTAAACTATTTTGATTGTAGATTGAAAGTAGTTCTCGACCAACTTTTGAAAGTTGGTAAAGATGATGGACACTTCAGATTTATGGTGAAGATGATATAACCATATGTACTTAGTGAAGTAATCTACAAAAATAACATAAAATCTGAATTTATCAAAAGAAATGATTGGAGCAAGGCCTCAAACATCAGTATAAATAATTTCAAAAGGTTTAGAGCATGATATGGAAGATGTGCCAAAGGGCTGTCTACGACTTTTATTGCTAAGAAATTCATCACATATTGGGCTGACAACCCATAAGTTTAGCCCATAGTAGGCTTTAATAGCCCACAGCCTACCTCCTCTTTTAACCTAATCCAAGATCAAATTAGGAGGTGGTGGTGGCTACGAAAATAGAGTGAAAAATTATAGTAGTAGGGGCAGAAAATAGTAAAAGCAACATGATTCAAAAAGAGGAGAAAAAGACAGAAAAATAAGAGAAGAAAAGGGAAGAAGACAAGGACAACACAAAGAGATTATTCTCAATCATCCAGGTAATGTTCTTATCTCAAGTTAGATAAAATCTATAGTAGATTCTTCTTGTGATTAATTAGAGAGAATTTAGATATTGTGCACAGTGACATAATCCTTGTATCCTAGTTATTCTCTTGAGATTGTTCTTGGATTTTGGGCAAAAGACTTTAAGATTTATATATTTATTATTCTTATAGTGGATTATCTTTGGTTTGTCTCATGGTTTTTACCCTTCACTATGGAGGGGTTTTCTTAGTGTTATATTTGATTGTGATTCCATTTAATTCCGCTGCATGTTATGACCTACTAGTATTTGTTCATAGACAAAAGTTTATTTCTCTTTATATCTTATCAACTAGTATTAGAGCAGGGTTTTGGTAATTTAATTTTTGTATTTGAACATGGAGGCCAGTAGTGTTTCTTGTATGATTAGCTTGAATGGAAATAATTGGATGATATGGAAATCAAGAATAGAATATCTCTTGTATTGCAAAGATTTGTATGGACCTTTGTAGGGGGATTGTGCAAAGCCCGCAACTATAATAGATGGTGAGTGGAAGAGGTTAGATCAAAAAACAATTGTGTTTATTGGATAGTGGCTCGATGACAATGTCTTTCACTATGTTTCTACTGAAAGTTCTCCATATTCTCTTTGGAAAAAGTTGGAAGGTCTATATGAAAGAAAAACAGTTGGCAATAAAGCTTTCTTTATCAGAAAACTTGTAAACCTAAAATATAAAAAGGGTGCTTCTATTGCTGAGCATTTGAATGAAATGCAGAGTATCACTAACCAGTTATCCTCTATGAAAATGTCTCTTGATGATGAGTTGCAGGCATTATTGCTTCTCAGTTCATTGCTAGAAAGTTGGGAGATGTTGAATCTCAGATTTTGATGATGAAACCAATCAATATGTGTTTATGTTTTAATCTGTGTTTTGAGTGACGCAGGATGCTTCGATCAGGATAAGATAATTAAAGCAGGAAGAATCAAGTTGGGCCGGAGGAACATGTCAGAAGATTGGACATCAAGCTGGTGGATCGGTCGACGTATCGATAGAAGGCTTTAGGCCGTGGATTCGGGCATCGGGCCAAGAAGAGCGGAGATTGTGCTAACGATATCAGAGTTATAGAGTCAACTGGCCGATTAGGCAATAGGCCGCAAGAGAGGACGATACGTCGAAGAATTGGACGAAGCGTCAAGGGACCAATGATATGTCGGACAACTTGATTAGATGCTTAGGATTAATTGTCTAGATCGAAATGTGTTTTATATGTGTAGGATTAACTACGATAGCAAAACATGAAGCAAACTAAAGTCCCCGAGTCAAGGACGCGACATCGTTAGGAGTTCGAGAGTTCGTCGGAAGTCTGGACGTTCATCGGAAGTTCTAGCGGAACCAACCGAGAAGTCACGGAGCTTGCCAAGAAGCTCGTCGGAACTCGCCAAGTGGATCGTCGTAAGTCCAGGAGCTTGCTGGGAGTCCGCCAGAACAATGCCGAGAGTTCGTCGAAGGTTCGTTGGAAGATCGCCGGAAGCTTGCCGGAAGAATAGACTTACGGACTTAGTTTAGCTTAGAATATGTCTTAGGAATCGTAGTTAGCACATAATTGGGCTTGGATTGGGCCAACCCAATTACAGGCCAGCTTTGCCCATGTAAGAACTATGTTGGGCCCAGTAAGAAGAGCAAACAGTGCCCCAAGAAGACTCACCGTCGTGGCACAGTCTTTGAGAATATGTCAGGCGATGGTACCGCTAGTCTGGGCGGTTGCACCACCGGTGGCAGGGTGCCAGGCGGTGGTACCACCAGTCGGTGGTACCGCCAGATCTGGGTGGTGGCACCGCCCAGGACAGTGTCAGTCAAACTGACACTGGGCGGTAGTACCACCCAGCGCAGGCGGTGGTACCGCCTGTGCCCGGGGAACCCGGGATAAGATGTTTTTAGGCTTCAAGTTTGAATCAACTTGAAACCTATAAATACCCCTCTCATCCCTGGTTAAAGAACACAAGCACAAAGAGTTTAAAAGCAAAGAAACGCTGTAGAAATCCCTTGTGAGAATCCTCCTCAAGTTCTAAGTGTTAGAATTCTGTAAAAGGAGTGTGAGTACTTGTAAGGGTTGTCTCCTAAACTCGGTAAAAGGAGAAGGGAGGTGTAATAAGGAGATTGATGTTCGTCTAGTAAAGGAAGATCATTAGTGGATGCCGATGGCCTCGACGGAAGAGGAATTGGAGGAGTGGATGTAGGTCACGATTGACCGAACCACTATAAACTCCCATCTTCTTTGGTTTGCATTTTATTTCCTGCTATTACCTTACTGCAAATCCCTTCAATAGCTTACTTCCTTCAATACATTTACGTACGCTTTCAAGTTAAGTTTTCAAAATTGGTTTTATGTTGGAAACGGTTTTTATCATATGAGAGATTTGACAAAGTTGACATTTTTATCCGCTGCACTAATTCACCCCCCCCCCCCTCGCTTAGTGCTCTTGATCCTAACAGGAGACACTAGTGATTCCCCTTAGTAATTCTACACCAGATGGTGTTGTCACCATGAGTCAAGTTACAAACAGTCTGTTGAATGAGAAGTTGAGAAGAAAGAATTCAGTAACATCTCAGAATGATTCACAGGCACTTATCTCAGAGAACAAAGGAAGGTCAAAGTCCAAGGATAGAAGCAGTTCACGTATGGGTAGAAGCAAGTCAAAATTAACAAAAGATATTATTTGCTATAACTATAGTGAGAAAGGATAATACAAGAACCAATGTAAGCAACATAAGAAGAGCAAGAAAAAGGGAAAAGAAGTGGAGTCTATAGAGTCAAAAGATAATATCACAATTACAGTGCAGGGTGGTGATTATTTGATTTTGTCTCCTTCTGATGATATTTTTTATTGTGTGTCAGGATCTTGAGTGGGTGATTAACACAGGTGCTTCTTATCATGCTACACCATGGAAAGAGTTTTTTGTTATATACAGGTCTAGAAATTTTGGTGTTGTTAAGAAGGGTAACTATGGCACGACAGACATCATTGGCATGGGTGATATCCATATAAAGACCAACCTTGGCTGCAAGTTGGTGCTTAAAGATATGAGGCATGTGTTGACTTGAGACTGAATTTAATTTTAGTTGGAAAACTAGATGATGAAGACTATGATAGTAGATTTCACAGAAGGTAATAGAAGCTTAGTAAGGGTTCTCTTATTGTGGTTAGTGGAAAGAAATGTCACACTTTGTATAGGTTGCAGGCCAAAGCTTGTGATGAACACTTAAATACTACAAAGAAAGACTTCTGCATGGAGTTGTGGCATAGGCGATTGGGACACAAGAGCGAGAAGGGGCTGCAAGCTCTTTCCAAGAGAGAGGTATTGTTGGACCTCAAAGGTACACATCTGAACCCTTGTATTGATTGTTTGGCCAGTAAACAAAATAGTTTCATTTGCTAGTCTAGCTATATCTAGAAAAACACATGCATTAGACCATGTTTATACAGATATATGTGGCCCTTTTTAAATCTCGGATTTTGATGATGAAACCAATTGATAAGAATTTATGAATTGATCAGCGTTTTGAAGCGTCGATGGACCAATACATGCCGGACAACATGATTCAAGCTTTGTAATAATTGTCTAGATCAAATTATGTTTTTACATATGCAGGATTAACTACGATAGCAAGGCATAAAGAAAAATGAAGTCCTAGAGTCAAGAATGCAATTTCGTTGGGAGTTCAAGAGTCCGTCGGAAGTCCAAACGTTCATCGGAAGTTCTGTCGTAACCAACCGAGAAGTCCAAGAGCTTGCCAAAGAAGCTTATCGGAACTCGCCAAGAAGATCATCATAAAGTCCAGGAGCTTACTGGAAGTCCGCTGGAACATTGCCGAGAGATCGTCGGAAGTTCACCGGAAGCTCGCCGGATGAAACTAGACCTAAACAGTGACCCAAGAAGTGGCACCGTCATGGCATAGTCTTCGAGACTATGTCAGGCGGTGGTACCGCCAGTCTGGGTGGTGGTACCGCCTAGTGGCCCGGTGTCAGGCGGTGGTACCGCCAGACTGGGTGGTGGTACCACCCAGCGCAATGTAAGTGTCAGACTGACACTAGCGGTAGTATCACCCAGTATAGGCGGTGGTACCACCCAAACCCAGGAAACCCAAGATGAGATATTTTTAGGCTCCAAGTTTAAATCAACTTGAGGCTTATATATACCCCTCTCATCCCTGGTTAATAAACACAAGCACAGAGAGTTTTAAAATGAGAAAATGCTATAGAAATCACTTGAGAAATCCCTCCTCTAGCTTAAACTTAGAATTCTGTTTAGAGATTGTAAAGGTTGTCTCCTAAACCTGTGAAAAGGAGAAGAGGCATGTAAAAGGTGGTTGGTCTTCGCCTATCGAAGGAAGACCGATAGTGGATGCCAGTGGCCTTGACGGAAGAGGAATCGGTAGAGTGGATGTAGGTCACGATGACCAAACCAATATAAAATTAGCGTATTCTCTAGTTTGCATTTCTATTATTGCCATTTACTTTACTGTAAACTATTTTACTTGCTGACTGCTTTTAGTATATTTATGAACACATGTTTCAAGTTAAGTTTCTGAAATCGATTTTTATCGTATGAAAGAATTTTTTGAAACCGACGTATTTTACCACTGCACTAATTCACCCCCCTTTTAGTGCCGACTCGTTCCTAACAGTTAGTATCAGAGCTATGTTCATTTCTTATTTGGTTTAATACCCATGAGAAATTGCTCATTTTGGCTTTCAGAGGGTCACTCTCTCATTCGTCCTCCCTTATTCAATGGGATGGACTACACTTATTGGAAAACTCGAATGAGAGTTTTCTTACTTTCTTTAAATTTAAATTTATGAAATATTATCGAAAGCAGTTTTAGAAGATCTTTTATTCCAATAAACCATTGGAATAATTTGGAGAAGAAGACTTTTTCCTTAAATGCTAGAGCTATGAAAGCTCTATTTTACACTTTGGATAAAACTGAGTTTAATCGAATTTCTATGTGTGAAATGGCTTTTGACATATGGCACGCTCTCAAAATCACACACAAAGGCACTAATAGAGTAAAAGATTCGAAGATTAATTTTTTAATGTATGATTTCGAGCTGTTTCAAATGAAGCCGAGCGAAACTATTGTTGACCTATATACCTACTTTATGGATGTCATCAATAGTTTAAAAGTTCTTGGCAAATATTTTTCGAATCTTCAACTTGTGGATAAAGTTTTATGCTCACTTTCTAAAACTTGGGAATCAAAAGTAACGGCTATTCAAGAATTAAAAAACTTAAACTATTTACCAATTGAAGAACTTGTAGGGTCTTTGATGACCTATGAAATGACGTGCAATGCACGTGAAGAATTTAAGAACCACCTTCCAAAGAACAGGAAGGATTTCGGACATTGAACAAAAGAAGACCACTCGAGCGAAAGCTCAAGTGATGATAAACTTGAACTTCTCACAATAAAACTTAAAAAAGTACTTAAAGCAAGAATCAAAAAATTAAAACAAATTAAAGAAGAAGAAAGCACTTTAGGATGAAACGAGGACCTCCGAAGACGAGGAGCAAACCAACAAAGGCGAGGTGGCAAACTACACCTTAACGGCATTTGACGATGAGGTAATCAAAATGCTTTAATTTATTTCGAAATTATATTATGCTTTTCATAAATTATTTTTAATTTAGTTTAGAATAATTATTTTTCTTGAGAATTACATGTTTAATGAAAATGCAAAAATAAAATTGGATCATGCTTACCTTTTTAGTGATTTTAAAAATAATCATGAAAATTACATGTTTTATGATAAATGAACAAAATGATTTTGATTAAAGATGCTTTATGTTTGATGAAATCATTTTCGATGATGCATAATGATGTAATTATGTAATGAAAATATTAAAATTTTTGGTACCATGGTGATTTTATACTATACATGAGATTTAAAAATGATGCATGATGATTTTTGTGATTTATGCCTTATTGATCTTTGACGTAATAAATCTTGCACTTTTGATTTTAAATGTTGATGCATTTATTTATTTGGCATAAATGAAATAAATCACATTAATTGAAACAACTAAAAAGAGGAAAGGTTTCTCTTTGAAAAATTTAGTTTTCCCTACTTTATCGATTTTTCTAAAAAGGAGATTAATGAATCTATTTATATCATTTTTATGAATCTCTTGAAAATGATTTTGATGATTTGAATTTAAATGAGTTTTATCAAAATCATGATCTTAATTTCTTGGAATTACATGAGATTTTTTTTTAATCAAGATCTCTTATTTGTATTTCTATAATTTTTTTTGGTATTTTATTTAAGAAGAGATTTAATATATGAATCATGTCTTTTAGTATTTACATGATCTTATCTCTCATGACATGATGTATTTTTATATAATACCTTGTATTCATCACCCAATTAATTTTTCTTGATGAGACGAAATGAATGTGATGAAATAAAAGTATGCATGAAATATGGGATATAATGTAAATTGACATTTAGATACCATCATGATTTAAAATGCTATGATTTATTGTCAAAATGATGTATCATGAATGCTTGAATATCATGTATGATATGCCCATAGTGATGATTGATTTATTTTTGGTATCATGCATGAAGTAAGAATGCTATGTAAAGTTTTAAAATTGTGCATGTTGTAAATTGAAAACATAATGATGCACAAATAAGATTGATACTTTACCTTTGTCATGTTTTGAAAATTATTGTAAAGGAAAAAAGAGATACAAAATTATATTCTTCCCTTCTTTCTGACAACAACAAAGGGGGAGATAGCTAGCTTGCTAGCTAGCTTGTACAAGTCAAGAAGATGCAAAAACTTTCTTGCTTACACATCTAAAGAGAAGCAAAAATTACAAATGTACATATCGCAAAAAGAGAAAACTTTTTAGTTAGCTCAAAAGCAAGAAATGCTATCTTGCAATCTCAAGAGAAGCAAAAGTGATATCTTGCCTATCTCAAGAAGCAAAACTTGCAACTTACACATTGCAAAAGGAAGCAAGAATTGCTAGTTTGTACACTTCAACAAGAATGATGTCTTACATTTATTTTTAAAATATTGCTAGCTTGCATGATGATATATGGAGAAAGAATTGGTAGAAATGCAAAAATGCTAGCTTGCACGTTTTAAGTAGATGCAAAAACACACTCTCTTGCATATATCAAAAGGTGTAAAAAGTTTGCAAAAAACTCACTAGCTTGCATAATGCAAAACTTGTTAGCTTGCTTCATGTAACACTTGCTAAATTTTCTAGCTTACAAATTGCATTATGATAAAACTTGAAATTATGTTTATTATGCAATGACTTGAACTTGTTTGTCTAAAAACACTTGATAATTGAGCTTCTCCTTTTTGCTGATGACAATGGGGGAGAAGTATGTTGATGTTATGCATGATTTTATCATGACGTGTTTACTTTAATTTTTTAATCCAAGAGTTATATGGCATATTGATAGGGGAGTTTGTTTAAACTCTGTGAGTTAAGTTTAACTCCGTCATCAATTGGTTGTCATCATAAAAAAGGGGGAGATTGTTGAATCTCATATTTTGATGATGAAACCAATTGATAAGTGTTTATGAATTGATCTGTGTTTTGAGTGACACAGGATACTTCGATCAGGGAGAGACATTTAAAGCAGGAAGAATCATGTTGGGCTGGAGAAACATGTCAGAAGATTGGACGTTGGGTTGGAGGATAGGTCGACGTATCGATAGAAGGCTTCGGGCTATAGATTTGAGCATTGGGCCAAGAATAGCGGATATTAAGCCAAGAATATCGGAGTTGTGGAGTCAACTGATCGATTGAGCAGTAGGCCACAAGAGAGGATGATGCGCCGAAGAATCGAACGAAGCATCGATGGACTAATGACATGCCGAACAACATGATTCAAGCTTAGTAATAATTGTCTAGATCGAAGTCTATTTTTACATATGTAGGATTAACTACGATAGCAAGGCATAAAGCAAAATGAAATCCCGGAGTCAAGAACGTGATTTCGTTGGGAGTTCGAGAGTTCATCGAAAATCCAAACATTCTTCGAAAGTTCTGTCGGAACCAACTGAAAAGTCCAAGAGCTTACCAAAGAAGCTTGTCATAACTCGCCAAGAAGATCGTCGTGAAGTCCAGGAGCTTGCCGGAAGTCCACTGAAACATTACCGAGAGATCGTCGGAAGTTCGCCGGAAGCTCGCCGGAAGAAACTAGACTTACGGACTTGTTTAGATTAGAAAATATCTTAGATTTCGTAGTTAGCACATAATTAGGATTGGAATTGGGCCAACCCAATTATGGGCCACTTGGGCCCATGTGAGGATTGTGTTAGGCCTAATGAAAGGCCCAAACACTGACCCAAGAAATGGCATCGTCGTGGCATAGTCTTCGAGACTATGTCAGGCGGTGGTACTGCCCAGTGGCCCAGTGCTAGGCGGTGGTACCGCCTAGTGCAGTGTCAGTGTCAGACTGACACTAGTGATGATACCGCCCAGTACAGGCGGTGGTACCACCCGAACCCAAGAAACCCAGGATGAGATATTTTTAGGCTCCAAGTTTGAATCAACATAAGGCCTATAAGTACCCCTCTCATCACTGGTTAATAAAAACAAGCATAGAGAGTTTTAAAGTGAGTAAACACTGTAGAAATCACTTGAGAAATCCCTCCTCTAGCTTAAACTTAGAATTCTGTTTAGAGAGGAGTGTGTGTGCTTGTAAAAGTTATCTCCTAAACTTGTGAAAAGGAGAAGAGGGGTATAAAAGGTGGTTGGTCTTCGCCAATTGAAGGAAGATTAATAGTAGATGTCGATAGCCTCGACGGAAGAGGAATCGACAGAGTGGATGTAGGTCACGATGACCGAACCACTATAAAATTGGTGTATTCTCTAGTTTGCATTTCTATTGTTGCCATTTACTTTACTGCAAAGCATTTTACTTGCATATTACCTTCAATACATTTACGAATACGTGTTTCAAGTTAAGTTTCTGAAATCGATTTTTATTGTATGAAAGAATTTTCCGAAACCGACGTATTTTACCGCTACACTAATTCACCTCTCCCCTCTTAGTGCCAACTCGTTCCTAACATTCTTTTGAGGATAAAAACTCTTGGTGGATCTGTTAATGTTCATGGTATCAGTGATGCCCTTTATTTTATCACTTTTATATATGGTTTTTCAGAAAAGTTTAGGCCTATGCTATGAAGACCAAAGATCAGGTTATTAATATCTTTAAAAAGTTTCATGCCAGATTTGAAAGAGAGACATAAAGAAAATTAAAATGCATAAGATCAGATAATGGTGATGAGTACATAGGATTGTTTAATGATTATTGTAGGTCACATGATATCCAACATGAGATGATAGTTCTTGTTACACCTCAGCATAATGCAATTGTAGAGAGGATGAACCACACCATTATGGAAAAGATCTATATGCTTTCACAGGCCAAGCTACCTAAAATGTTTTGGGATGAGGCTTTAAGAATTATAGTTGATGTGATCAACTTGTCACCATATATAACCCTAGATGGTGATGTTGCAGAGCATGTATGGTCAGAGAAAGATGTTTCCTATAAGCATTTAAGAGTTTTTGGTTATCGTATATTTGCACATGTTCTAGACAATGAGAGGTCCAAGCTAGATGGTAAGATAAAAGAATGTATTTTTCTTGGCTACTCACAAGATCAGTTTGGTTACAGGCTTTGGGATCCAAAAAAGCAGAAAGTGTTTAGAAGCATAGATGTGGTCTTCTTTGAGGATCAAACCTTTGAGGATTTGAAGAAGAATACACCAGCCAAGATTCTACAGAAGGATTAGCAGATTGTGACCCAGTTACTCCTCCAATATATCAAGATGATGGGGAAGATGTGTAGGAAGATGGTATAGAACCTGATGTTGATCTACCCATAAGATATATTGAGCAAGAAGAAGTTGGAGAGCAACTTCCCGCATAATCTCGGTTGAGAAGATCTTTTAGACAACATCAACCTTCCAAAAGATACTCTACATATGAGTATGTGATGCTTACTAATGCAGGTGAACCAAAGAGTTACCAGGAAGTAGTTGGAAGTGAGCAGAAAATAAAATGATTAGTTGCTATGCAGGAAGATATGGATGCTCTTCAGAAGAACCACACATATGATTTAGTACAACTACCAAAGGGAATGAAGGCCTTGAAAAACAAATGGATTTTTAGGTTGAAGACTCAAGAATATTATTCTTAGCCAAAGTGCAAAGCTAGATTGGTTGTGAAAGGCTTTGGTCAAAAGAAAGGTATTGACATTGAAGAGATTTATTAAAATATCTTCTATTCGTATTGCTCTTGGTATTGCTACTAGCTAGAACTTGGAGGTTGAGCAGTTAGATGTGAAGATAGCTTTCCTTCATGGTGATTTAGAGGAGGAAATTTATATGGAGTAACCAGAAGGCTTCAAAGTCAAAGGTAAAGAGAACTTTGTCTGCAAGTTGAGGAAGAGCTTGTATAGGCTAAAGCAAGCTCCAAGATAGTGGTACAGAAAGTTTGATTCATTTATGATTGAAAATGGATACAAAAGAATAGCTTTAGATTATTGTGTGTATATCAAACAATTTGGTAATGATTTTATTATTCTCTTATTTTATGTTGATGACATGCTTATTCTTGGGAAAGATATGTCTAAAATTGAAAGGTTGAAGAAGAAACTGAGCGAGTCTTTTACAATAAAGGACATAGGGCTAGCAAAGTAAATACTAGGCATGTAGATTTCCCATGACAGAAAAAACAAGAAGATTTGGTTGTCACAAGAGAAATACATTGAGAAGGTATTGTAAATGTTCAGTATGAGCAATGCAAAGCCAGTTGGTTCTCCTCTTGTAGGTCACTTCAAGTTGTACTTAAAACAGAGTCCGTCAAGTGATGAGGAGAAGGAAAAAATACAAAAGGTTCCTTATGCTTCAGTAGTTGAAAGTTTAATATACGCGATGGTATGTACGAGGTCAGACATCGCATATGCAGTGGGTGTTACTAGCAGATTTCTTGCAAATCAAAGCAAAGAGCACTGGGCAACAGTGAAGTGAATCTTTAGATATCTCAGAGGTGGACCACACATGTTACATAGATATATATATGACAAGAGATATAGATACGAGGAAGTCCACATCAGGTTTTGTACTTACTTTTGCAGGGGGGGCTATGTCATGACAATCTAGATTGTAAAGGCGTATTGCTCTCTCTACCATAGAGGTAGAATATATTGCTGCTATAGAGGTTTACAAAGAAATATTATGGATGAAAGAATTCTTAAAAGAATTAGGGTTGAAATAGGAAAACTATGTTGTGAATTGTAATAACCAGAGTGCCATTGATTTGTATAAGAACTCAACTTTTCATTCTAAGTCAAAGCATATAGATGTCAGATACCACTGGATTTAAAATGTACTTGAAGAGAAGCAATTGCAACTTTAGAAAATTCACATAGATGATAATAGAGTAGACATGTTAACAAAGACCTTACCTAAAGAAAGAAGGAGATATGCTAATAGATAGTCGGCATGGCTTCACATTAAGGAGTCATGGGACAACCTCCCTTATAGGCTGAAGGGGGAGGTTGTTGGACTGACAACCCATAAGTTCAGCCCACAGCCTACCTCCTCTTTTAACCTAACCCTAGATCAAATTAGGGGGTGGTGGGTGGTTGCGAAAATAGGGTGAAAATTTACAATAGTAGGGGCAAAAAATAGCAGAAGCAATGTGATTCAAAAAGAGGAGAAAAGGACAAAAAAATAAGAGAAGGGGAAGAAGATAAGGACAACGCAGAGAGACTATTCTCAATCATCAAGGTAGTATTCTCATCTCAGGTTAGATCAGATCTACAGTAGATTCTTGTTGTGATTGCTTAGGGAGAATTTAGATATTATACATAATGATATAATCCTTGTATCCTAGTTATTCTCTTAAGATTGTTGCTTGGGTTTTGGGCAAAAAACTTTAAGATTTATATATTCATTATTCTTATAGTGGATTATCTCGGGTTTGCCCTATGGTTTTTACCCTTCACGCTGGAGGGGTTTTCCACGTAAATCTTGGTATTCTATTTGATTGTGATTCTATTTAATTCCGCTATGTGTTATGGCCTGATAGTATTTGTTCATATACATAAGTTTATTTCTCTTTATATCCCATTATCACAATGCGTTATAGAACTACTTGATTTAAAAATAGGAAGAGAGTGACGAGAAAGTAATTTCTGCTAGATAAGAGACAAGAGATTACCAAGATGACGATGTCATACATCAATTGGAGCTGCAACTAAAGAGTGAATAGTGGGCTGGGTTATTCGTGGAGCTGACGATCATTCATAAATGTTGCCTCTATTTAGGCCTTGGACCAAGGATGCCCCCGTGCTCAAGTATTTGATAAGAAATGAATTAGGAAAGAATTCAATTGAAGTATTATTGTGTTTGCAAAATTAAGAAATAGTGATGAGGTTTCGTTTAATATGAGGGACACATAGAACATCATCGAGTGTAAAGGTTGTAGTATCAGAATTAAGCGTTGTAGAACCAGTATAAGTTATAAGAAGTCCTTTACCGTCACTGATAATGATATCTTCATTCCTGCCATAGTTGTTGTGGATAGACAAATTCTGAAGATCAGAGATGATGTGATGGGAGGCGCTAGAGTCCACAATCCAATTGGGTTGGCTAGTAGTCGAAGTAGTTATGAGATTCACTTGAGACCAATGTGACGAAGCAGGGAGTTGAGGTCGAGACCGACAAACTTTAGCGGAGTGTCCAATTTTATCACATAGTTAGCATACGACTCTTTGTTGGCTTGTGAGGGCAGGACGCCAAGGCTGATGGTTATTGAAGTTGCCACTTTACGAGAAATTATGATGATGAGGATAAGGGGGGGTTTGCTTGGGGCCCATAAGGTCAAGAGATATCTTGGCCAAACCTTTGGTGATGTTTGTATTGTACTGGTTGCTCTTCCTTTTCGACTTGTGACTGACTTGAGCTGTGATTGTTGGTCCGAACAATCTATCCTCGGGCTACAAATACGTCTCATAGTCAGTCAACTTATCATAGAATTCTTCAAATGACATTGGAGAGTCACGTGCCTGAATTACGGTTATCAATTCCTTGTACTTGTCTCCAAGGCCATTAAGGGTATGGATGATGACTTCTTCATCACATAGGGAATAACTTATCAAAACTAAGTTATCAATGATAACTTTGATATTTTATAGATAATCAGCGATTGTACTTCCCTCTTATTTTTGTTGAATCTCATATTTTGATGATGAAACCAATTGATAAGTGTTTATGATTTGATCTGCATTTTTAGTGATGTAGAATGCTTCGATCAGGGAGAGACAATTAAAGCAAGAAAAATCATATTGGGCCGAAGGAAAACATGTTAGAAGATTGGACGTTGGGCAGAAGGATCGGTTGATGTATCGATAGAAGGTTTCAGGCCATGGATTCAAGCATCGGGCTAAGAAGAGCAAATATTGTGCCAAGGATATTAGAGATGCGGAGTCAACTGGCCAATTAAGCAATAGGCCGTAAGAGAGGACGATGCGCCGCAAGAATCGGATGAAGCATCAAGGGACCAATGACATGCCGGACAACATGATTAACGCTTAGTATTAATTGCCTAGATCGAAGTGTGTTTTACATATGCAGGATTAACTACGATAGCAAGGCATGAAGCAAAATGAAGTCCCGGAGTCAAGGACATGATTTCGTTGGGAGTTCGAGAGTTCATCGGAAGTCCGGACATTCGTCGGAAGTTCTATCATAACCAATGGAGAAGTCTCAGAGCTTGATAAAGAAGCTCATCGGAACTCGCCAAGAAGATCATCGTGAAGTCCAAGAGCTTGCTGGGAGTATGCTGGAACATTACCAAGAGATCATCGGAAGTTCACTGGAAGATCGTCGAAAGCTCGCCGGAAGAAACCAAGACTTACGAACTTGTTTAGCTTAAGTATGTCTTAGATTTCGTAGTTAGTATGTAATTAGGTTTGGAATTGGGCCAACCCAATTATGAGCTGTTGGGCCCATGTAAGAACTATGTTGGGCCCAATGAAAAGGCCCAAACAGTGCCCCAAGAGATGACACCGTCGTGACATAATCTCCGAGACAATGTCAGGCGGTGGTTCCGCCCAATGCAGTGTTAGTGAAAGACTGACACTGGCGGTGGTACCGCCCGGACCTAGGAAACCCGGGATGAGATGTTTTTAGACTCTAAGTTTGAATTAACTTGAGGCTTATAAATACCCCTCTCATCCCTAGTTAACACACATAAGCACAAAGTATTTAAAAGTGAGAAAATGCTATTGCAATCACTGGAGAAATCCCCTCCTATAGTCTAAGTTTAGAATTTTGTTTAGGAGGAGTGTGTGCTTGTAAGGGTTATCTCCTAAACCCGTAAAAGGAGAAGAGGGGTGTAAGAAGGAAGTTGATCTTCGCCTATTAAAGGAAGTTCGATAGTGGATGCCGATGGCCTTGACGGAAGAGGAATCTGCGAAGTGGATGTAGGTCACGACGACCGAAATACTCTAAAATCTGGTTTACATTTATTTCTTGCAATTTATCTTTATTACAAATTGAATTCCTCCTTCACTACGTTTCCATACAATTTCAAGTTAACATCTTTACGAAACTGGTTTTATCGCAACGAAGTTTTTAAACCGACGTTATTTTACCACTGCACTAATTCACCCCCCCTCTTAGTGCTGACCCCTTTCCTAACAGTTTTGTTTTCATTAGACTGGATAGAAGACTGAGCTTGCGAGTACATGAATGATTCGCCAAGATTGTTTGCAGCTTATATCATGCTTCTGCAATAGTCGCACATGAAGATATCAATGGAGTGACGGATCTAGCAACTAAGGCTTGAATAGCTTGGAGGATGAGACGATCTTGACGTAGCCATAGTTTGTGAGTTGGATTTGGCACTGGATTGAGTTCTCTAGGGATGTTAATTATGGCTAGTGGACAATTGAGAGAGCCGTTAATATAGCTTAGTAAGTCATATCCAAATAGGAGATTAGAAAATTAGGCTCGTTATGATACACAGTTGCCACTTTTGATAACTTGAAAGGGATTAGCATGGCAGCATTGATGGAGATAAGTACTGTATGTGGAGAAGTACTATGATTCCCTGTAGAAATAGTAATTGGAACATCAGAGGAAGATAACGAAGATATTCTGAGGATGTATACTGATTCGAGAGGCTCAAGATGAGAGTTTTAGTCGAGTTGTCGGTGTGTTAAAGGTGCGGCCTGTAATAGGAGAAGCACAATTGCTGAAGGAAGAGAAGCAGTAGATCTTAGTTGATCTGAGGAAGAGATCTGTTAGTGGAGGAACTGGGCTGTGGCTATGGATCTGTGAGATATCTATAGTTTTTGTCACAAATGTTGTGGCTGCAACTCCAGTGAATTGCAGGGAGAAGGTTTGGCTCTGCCAATACAGGAAGAAGGTGGGGGCGCTAATGTGCTCTTCAGGAACTTTAACTTCACCGAAAAGTGCAGGAGGAGAGACAAAATTGTGGGATCTTCTTGTGTCCCGCTTGGCGTGGATAGCATAGAAGTTGATGTCCTTGAAGAGGCCTTTAGAGGAGGAAGTCCACTGAGTCTTGTGCCCCTGTTACCGATGAGGAGAACCATTGTTTTTCCTTATTGAGGAGCGAAGGACAGGAGTTGGCGACGAAGGATGCTGTTGTTGTTGCAGCGACGATAGTGATGGGAAGCAATTTGATTAAGAGCAAGCAAGGAGATAGATCAACCGGTGGTGATGGCAGAGAGCAGCCATCGAAGGAAAAAAGAAGGCCGCCGAGCAGCAGTGACAACCTACGGTGAGAGAAGGCAGTGATGGTAAAGGATGTGATCGCGGATGATCCAATCACTGATCTGAGAGGAAACTACAGAGATCTGAAATCAACGAAGCAAGGGAAGATGAGCAGCTTTGAGAAAACCCCGAGTGATGCAGCGAATTTCGGCACAGCATCAGCAGTAATAGATTTGGGCGGTTGAGAGCAGAGATCACTTGGTTGGTCGAGGGCACAGGAGTCAGTGGTTGAGGATCCACTATGCTTCCGTTGGATGGCAATCACAGCATATCACTAGCTTGCAACAATTTGACATAGGGGAAGTCTATGCGATGAAGAATTTAGAAGGGGCGTATAACCCAAATCTATTGTGCCGCGGTGATGGTTGCAAATTTGTGAGGATGGAGACCAGTGCTGGTGAGGAAAGAAGCATCGGTGAAGGCAGCGCTAGAGGCATCGGCGCAGAGTGGTAGTGGGAGAAGACAGGTGATGTTCGCGAAGTGCTGCAGTGGCCGAAGAAAGCGATGGCAACAGGATCAATATCGCTAGAGGTGTGCCGAGGTAGAGGAGAGAGGGTTCTCGGCATCGGCTCGGTGGAACAGGTGGAGTAGGACACGACTGAGCTGCATTCACCTTGGTGCAACTTTGCTAAAGGCCACGCCTAGGGGGCTATTGTAGTGCAGTGTAGGTGTTCGACGGCAAGATGCAGCAACAGAAAGATGCAGCTATAGTGAGTGGACAACGCAGAAATGACTTAGATCAATGTCGATTCCTTGAGGGAGTTCACTAAGGACAGTGTCCACCTTGTCAAGCATTGCCACAAGCCTGATCGCAAGGAGTTCTCGAAGGTGGTGGTCTGCATGGCAATCAGGTTCATGGTGATGGGATTCGTTAGAGGTCAGGCATAGAAATGCTTCATGATGCCCTTAGCATGCCTTGCTCCGACGATAACATGCTGTGGCCGCCCAAGCCCGTGATAAGTCTAAGGAAGGGAGAGTACATCTTGCTAAGACAAGAATGTCTATGATACCTGTTAGGAATGAGTTAGCACTAAGAGGGGGGGGGGAGTGGGGTGGGGGTGTGAATTAGTGCAGCAGTAAAAACGTCGGTTCTAAAAATGTTTCGTACAATGAAAACCGAACTCGGAAGATAACTTGAAATACATTCATAAGGATGTGCAATTAGAGTAAAGAGGAAGTATGACAGTTTACAATAAATATAAATAGTAAAGAAGGAAATGTAAACCAGATTTTATAATGGTTCGGTCGTCATGACCTACATCCACTCTGCCGATTCCTCTTCCGTCGAGGCCACCTGTATCTACTATCGATCTTCCCTTAATAGGCGAAGATCAACCTCTTTCTTCTCCTTTTCATAGTTTTAGGAGACAACCTGTATAAGCACTCACTCCTCTCTCAAACTATTCTAACACTTAGACTAAAAGAGGAGAATTTTCATAAGAGATTACTATAGTGTTTTTCTCTTTTTAAATTCTATGTGCTTGTGTTTTTTAACCAGGGATGAGAGGGGTATTTATAGGCCTCAAGTTGATTTAAACTTAGAGCCTAAAAATATCCCATCCTGGGTTTCTTAGGCACGGGTAGTACCACCGCCTATGCTGGGCGGTACCACCGCTAGTGTCAGTTTGACGTTGGGCAGTACCATCGCTTGACAGGGGCGGTGCCACCGCCTAGCACCTTGCCACTAGGCGGTACCACTGCCTACAGCCTCTCGGGGACTGTGTTTGGGTGGTACCACCGCCTGACATAGTCTCGGAAACTATGCCACGACGGTGCCACCTCTTGGGTTACTATTTAGGCATTTTCATTGGGCCCAACATAGTCCATACATGGGCTCAACTGGCCCCTAATTGGGTTGGCCTAATTTCAATCCCAATTATGTGCTAACTACAAATTCTAAGATATTTACTAAGCTAAACAAGTCTGTAAGTCTAGTTTCTTCTGGCGAGCTTCCGGTAATCTTCCGACGAACTTCCAACGATCTCTCAGTAATGTTCCAATGGACTCCCGGCAAGCTCCTGGACTTCATAACGATCTTCTTGGCGAGTTTCGACGAACTTCTTTGGCAAGCTCTTGGACTTCTCGGTCAATTCCGATAGAACTTCCGACGAACATCTAGACTTCCGACGAACTCTCGAACTCCCAACGAAATCGCGTTCTTGACTCTGGGTTTTCATTTTGCTTTATGTCTTGCTATCGTAGTTAATTCTACACATGTAAAACATACTTTGATCTAGACAATTATTACTAAGCATGAATCATGTTGTCCGGCATGTCATTGGTCCATCGACGCTTCGTCTAATTCTTCAACGTATCATCCTCTCTTCCGGCCTATTGCCCAATCGGCCAGTTGATCTCTACAACTCCGATATCCTTGGCGCAATATCCGCTCTTCTTGGCTCGATGCTCGAACTCATGGCCCGAAGCCTTCTGTCGATACATCGACCGATTCTTCGGCTCAACGTCCAATCTTCTAACATGTTTCTTTGGCCCAACATGATTTTTCCTTCTTTAAATGTCTCTCCTTGATCGAAGCATCCTATGTCACTTAAAACGTAGATCAAATCATAAACACTTATCAATTGGTTTTATCATCAAAATATGAGATTCAATAATCTCTCCCTTTTTGATGATGATATCCAATTGATGACGGAGTTTACTTTAACTCCTCCTATCAAAATGTCATATTGATAGAACTTTGAATTCAATGTGAATTCAAGTCACTGCTAATTTCATCATAAATATTTGCAACATGCTATCATGCATAATATGATCATACTTCTCCCCCTTTGTCATCAACAAAAAGGAGAAGTAACTTTCAAGTGTTTGGATATTAGTTCAAATCATCACATACTAAACATAATCTTCAGTTTTATCACCATGCAATTTGTAAGCTAGCAAATTTAGCAAGTGTTACATCATATTAGAACATACAAGCTAGTAGATTTTATATCATTTAAGAGCAGGCAAGCTAGCAAGTTTTCAAAAACAATTGCAAGATAGCATTCTTATTGAAGTGTGCAAGCTAGTGATTCTTGCTTCCTTTTACAATGTGCAAGTTGCTAAGTTTTGCTTCTTGAGATTGGAAAGATAGCACTTTTGCTTTTAAGATGAGTAAACTAAAAAGTTTTGCCTCTTTTTGCGATATGTACATTTGTAATTTTTGCTTCTTTTAGATGTGCATGCAAGCAAGTTTTTACATTTTCTTAACTTGTGCAAGCTAGCTAGCAAGCTAGCTATCTTCCCCTTTGTCATTGTCAAAAAGAACGGAAGAATAAAAATTTGTATCTCTTTTTCCCTTTACAATAATTTTCAAAGCATGACAAAGATAAGTAATCATTCTTATTTCAAAATATCATAATTAAGATAAACCTTGAATTCAAATCAAAGCAATTTTAATCATGATTCACATCATATGCAATATATCACATACATCATCATAATAAAAAGCATAAGTATTGCATGCATCATTCTAAATCATAAATATTTCACATCATGATGGTATCAATTTATCAAATTACATGTCAAATTACATCCTACTATACATGATCATAATTTTTTCCCCTTTTATCATTGTAAATAAGAAAGAATAAGGGAAGAACATAATAGTGTAAAATATTTCAATCATTTCAAGGCATACTTGTCATAAATACAAAGAAATCATGTCATGAAAGATAAGACCACTTGAATACCAAAAGACATGATTCATATAGTAAATCTCTTTAAATAAAATATCAAGAATAAAAAATTATAGGTGTACAAAGAAGAGATCTTAATTAAAAGAAAATCTCAAGTAATAAATCCAAGAACTCACAAGAAAAATCATGATTCATTTTAGAAAATCTCCTCTTAAGAAAATACCAAGTAGAATCGTAGGAGAACGATTAATGAAAAATCTTAATTCATAATAAATCTTAATTTATATATATCAAGGAATCAAGATCATAATTTAGATACAAATTTATTCAAATTTAAATCATCAAAATCATTTTCAAAGTCCAAGAGATTCGTAAAAATGATACAAATAGATTCATCAAAATCAATAAGATAGAGAAAAAAAATTTTCAAAAAAAATGTTTTCCTCTTTTTAGTTATTTCAATTCATATGATTTATTTCATTTATGCCAAATAAAAACATGTATCATGTTTAAAATCGAAAATTTAAGATTTATTACGACAAAGATCAATAAGGCATAAATCACCAAAAAGTCATCATTACTTCAAATCATCATGCATAATTTTGAAAGATAAATTCATTAAGCACGATCATTATGCATCATTACATTATTTCATCAAGCATGATTTCATAAAGTGTTTTCAATGAAAAGTAATACGGAAATCATTAAGATACACATTATCATTAAAACATCTAGCATAATTTAAGTCTAACATTTTGTTCCTTTATCATAACATATATAATTTTCATGATTATTTTCAAAATTACTAGATAAGCATGATTCCTAATTTTTTGTATTTTTATTTATTAAACATGTAATTTTTTTAAAAAATAATTATTCTAAACTAAATTAAAAATAACTCATGAAAAGCATTATGTAATTTCAAAGTAAACTAAGGGCATTTTGATAACCTCATCGTCGAAAGTCGTTAAAGCATAGTTTGCCATCTCCCCTTTGTTGATTTTCTTCTCATCTTCGGAGGAGCTCGATTCATCCTAAAGTGCTTCCCTCTTCTTGTGTTCATAGCAAGTAGTTGCATTCTTTTTGTTCTTTAATTTTTATTTCATGAACTTTTTAAATTTCATAGTGAGGAGTTCAAGTTCATCACTTAAGCTTATGCTCGAGTGATCTTCGATTGTTCTAAGTCTAAAATCCTTCCTATTCTTTGGAAGGTTGTTCTCAAATTTGTTTTGTGCATTGTGCATCATTTCATATATTATCAATGAACAAAAAAGTTCTTCAAGTGAAAAATTATTAAGATTTTTTGCCTTTTGTATTGCGGTTACTTTCGGAGCCCAACTCTTATTAAGAGAACGTAAAATTTTGTTTATAAATTTAAAATCTGAAAAACTTCTACCAAGTGCTTTTAAACCATTGACAATATCCATAAAACGAGTATACATGTCTCCTATGGTTTCGCTTGGTTTCATATGAAACAATTCAAAATCATGTATTAAAAAGTTAATTTTCGAATCTTTAACTTTGCTAGTACCTTCATGTGTGATTTCAAGAGTATGTCAAATATCAAAAGTCGTTTCGCAAGTAGAAACCTGATTGAATTCAGTTTTGTCTAAGGTGCAAAATAAGGCATTCATAGCCTTTGCATTTAATGAGAAAGTCTTCTTATCCAACTCATTCCAATAGTTCATTAGAAGAGAAGACCTTTGAAAACCATTTTCCATAATACTCCATAAATTTAAATCCAAAGAAAGTAAAAAACTCTAATTCGAGTTTTCCAATATGTCGTCTATCCCATTAAACAAGGGAGAATGAATGAGAAAAAGTCTCTCTTGAACGTCTTCTTCAACTCATTCAGGTGATGCGTAACCCATCCCATTAAGGTGCAAAATAAGATATTCATAGCCTTTGCATTTAAAGAGAAAGTCTTATTCTCCAACTCATTTCAATTATTTTAAATAATAAAATAATAATTTTTTATATTTTATAAATCTAGGATGTGATACTTATGGTCAGGATGCTATTGGCAACCTCTCAATGAATTGCAGGCATCATCGGTTGATTGCTAAGTTGCAGGAGAGTGTAATGCGTCGGGATTATGCCATTCTGGTTTTGAAGAATTTAGGAAGGTAATCATGCTTAGATTTGGTTCTATGCTTGCAGTAGCTTATTTGAGCCGAATGCCTATGTTAATTAACACATACATACCACTTTTTCCTTCCCTATCATCTAGAAAGATAGAGTTCAATATTGTGAGATGCTTGTTTCTAATATCCTAACTCGTGATGATCCATGCTATTGTAGACACATGACAGATAATAGACCCATGCTTCTGTAGCTCTTGTTTATTAATACTTACATAACATTATTTATTATTTTGTTGATGTAATTAGTTTTCATGGTAAATGGAACTCTTGTCATATTGTGTCAGAACTACTATCTCCTAACTAGTCCTCTGAAGTCTGAAACCCCTGATGATGTTTCTGTGATACTTTTGTCATATATGTAGCTCACACCCATGCATACTTTTGTCCATGGTTATTAGAGCTATTGAAGCCACAAAACAAGTAACATATTACTTATCATCTTTTCCTCCAGAATCAACTATTAAAAGCAGTGGTCATGTTGCACATTAATGCATGTCTGCTATGTATGTCAAGCTGAATATGGAGGTATAAGCAATGTGGTTTATGCATAACCAATTTTGTTTTCTAATTTACAGTCTTTTACACGATAAAAAAGTACTTTATTCCCTTGAACAATGTAGTTTGTATAATCATTTCAAATATCTGTGGGTATATTTCAGTTCCTAAGCATAAAAAAAATAATAGGATTAGTTTTGCCATGAATTATAGCTAGAAATTAATTATTAGTAGTTGTTGGATCATTAACTTCTGGTTGATCTACTAAGTGACATCTGCTTTCATCTTATCATGCAGGGAGGGAGAAGTCTTGCTATACTTGCAGATCAGTTTCTCCATGAGGTGGCATTCAAGCTTTGGAAGGCACCTAAATTATGGAGCTCGATTGTATCGATCATAACTAGAGGTTTATTTTCATGAACAACTTGATCTAGTGATTGCCATCTTAAGAGGAAAGGTGTTCTAGGGATAAGACCCTACTGAAGCATCATGCAATGTCAATTATGAGATCTGTGCAGCTTGTGCCTATTGTTGATCCTAGACTAAAATATTCATATGCCATTGCCATTCATAATGGAATATAATAGAAAATCCATCCTTGTTTTTGTGCTACTAAACTGATAACATTATAAGTCTTACCAATTTATCCTATTTTCCCCCTCTCTTTTCCTTTAGTCTTATAAGAAACTTAAATGTGTTAATTCAGATGTTGGAAAATTCTATGTAAGAGTTGAAAGAATTTTTTTTCTTTCCCAACTGTAAGGTCTTGCTTAGTAACATCACATTTGTTTTATCTCTGCCTATGATTACTTGTTAGTGTTATTTTAAACATAACAATAAAGCTGTAAAATCTTAATAATTTAGGATCGATTATATGAATATTTTATTATCATTTATATTTGTGAAAAATTATATGTTTAGTTGAGTATGTGAATTTTTATTTTAATTTATAATAAAGTTTAATTTTTTTACCTCATCATTGTATCATTAATAGTAACAATCTTGTTTTTTTAAATTATCACATCTTTTAAGACTTTTGAGTATATATTTATATAATCTTAAATGATTTTTCTTGTCCAAAATCGAATAGATTTCTAATTGTTTACAAATGTAAATATTTTTTTCTATCTATTCTAGTAATTTTATATATTCACTTAATAATTTTATTTTAACAACATAATTTTTTTATATATTATTTTTTAGTTGTCCAATACTTAAATTCAAAAAGTATGATTATCTAAAAATTATATTATTTTTTAATCGATACTAAATAATTTTTTAATCTCAAAGATATTTGGTATTCACACATATCATTTGACGTCTCTTGTATTTTTAATATATTATTTTTACTCTATAAATTTATTAGTGTTCTTTACTTTACTTTTTTTTTTTCGTTATATGTCCGTACTTTTGAGCCTTTATCTGAAAAATGAAACGAAAGTCTTAATTTGCATACAACATAAGCGGAATCCAACATACTTAAGTGGTACCACCATATGAATAGAACTGAGCCCCACCCCACCCCCAACAGAGATTGGAAGAACACCTCATTATATACTTCCTAGTTCCGAGCGCCCAGCATGAAGGATAGATAACGTTACCTTTAGATGGAACGCCCAGACTAGAATTTAATTGTCAAGCTTATTTGCTGCTGCTGCCACACTACTGATTGTGTCCTCGTGTAGAATTACATGGTGACAACTTCAAATTTATATTGACACACTTTAAAGGATGGAGATGAAGACGTGACAACTGAAGCTGTTCGACTGCATGACGAATGGGAAAGATGAACAAGAAGATGAATGATTGAGATATTATTTCCCTTTCTCTGCTCTGTTTGAAAAAGAGGAATTAAAAAAAAAAAAAAGGAAAGGAAAGGAAAGGAGTAAAATTTCGTCACCCATGCGAAAAGATCTCTCTTCTTCTTTCTATAGAAATACGACAAACGAGTTGAGATACACCGACCACTTTTTCTCTTTCTGCCGTCCCCCTCTTAGTCTCCTATATGATGGAAAAGACAGCCAACGCACTATAATTCTCTCGTGTTCATCTCACGCCTTCCTCCTTCCTCCTATCAAATATTTCCATCCTCTCCTTCCCCCGCTGGTCATTCAGGAAATGAAGGTGAGATCTTGTTTGCTTATGTGTTCAATGTTTTCCTTTATTGAATGGACTTAGTGATTAAGAAAAAAATCCCTTCAAACCTTGCAGAATTATTATGATAGAATTTCTTCTTCATTTTCTTTTCTTAATTGGGTTTGGTTGTAATCCTGTCTTTATTATTACAGATCTTTAGTCTGACAATCACTGTGGTGCTTGATCTTCTTAGATTTTCTCTCTCACTCTCTCTTTTTTTTTGCTTGATCAGAGAGGCTGGCTGTATTATGGATCAGATCCAATCAACTAGTGATATTTTTAAGTTTCCTTTTAACTTTCTTTCTTTCTTATCCACTTGTTGCTAGCTTAATAACTCACTGAAAAGTGAATCTCTGTTTATCTTTTCTTACCAATTAACTTTGTGTCTCTCATTTTATGTGATATGTGTATAAATGTGAAACGGAGGTTGCGTGTTTGTTACTCTTAGGCTTCAGGTTTAGGTTGATGATAATAAATGATGGTGTCTGTTCATCCTCAATTTTCTGTCCTGGACTTGCTTCTTCTTCTTCTTCTTCTTCATGATTTGCATCACTTGCAGAAGATTGTGTTGAAGTTGGAACTACATGATTACAAGGACAAACAGAAGGCCATGAAGGCTGTCTCCACCCTTCGAGGTATGTATCATATCCCCCTGTTTCTTTTTCCGCGATTTTGGTTCTCGGAGACCAATCTCCATTGCTTCAAACATCACAACTGTCAAGACGTCGTGATCATTCTATTCCGTACTATCATGTTGGAGTGAGCAGGGATTAATTCGATTGCAATAGATATAAAAGAGAAGAAAATGACGGTGATCGGATCTGTCGATCCCATAAACGTGGTGAGCAAATTAAGAAAACAGTTGCAGACGGATGTAGTCTCTATTGGGGCAGCCAAGGAGGAGAAGAAGGAAGAGCCCAAGGAGGTGCCAAAGAAGGAGGAAGTAAACAAGGAAGAAGAAACCAAGGAGGAGAAGAAGGAAGAGAAGAAAGAGGAACCCAAGAAGGAGGAAGAAAAGAAAGAGGAGACCAAGAAGGAGGAAGAGAAGAAAGAGGAGACCAAGAAGGAGGAAGAGCCCAAGGAGGAGGAGAGGAAGGAGCCTGCGAAAGAGGAGAAGGAGCCCCATGAGCAAATTATGGCAGAGCTAGTCAATGCATACAGAGCCTACCACAATCCTCACGTGTACCACAATCCTCACATGACCAGGCATTACCACCACTACTATGCGCAGAGCTCAGAGGAGAATCCAAATTCTTGTAGCATGTTGTGATCATGAAACAGCAAGAGAAGATAGATAGAGTGCGTGGAACTTTGGGTTGATCCGAAACAAAGGCTGTCGAACAATAGAGACGTGGCCCTCCCTGTACATACGTGATGGTGAACTGCTCAAGGCCTTTCTGTTAATTAGTAGTATGTTAAATAATGGTGGGAGGGATGAGTTCTGATGCTTCCTCGCCAACCCATGTTCAAGATCTTCAATAAGAATTTGACATTGTATCAGTTGTATATATTTATCTGAAGAGGCTTGCGGACTTCATATCTTAATCTCAATAATGGGATTCGTCGGGGATGTATCTTTCCAGCTAGAATCCTCTGTAGCAGTTTGACCCCATACGTGCATGATCTCATGATGGCTTAGTCGACATTTGTGGTTGGTTGTATTGATTTGGATCTCCTATTCTTTGAAATCACCATGTTCACGGCTGCACAGGTCTATATATGCGTTCATCGCGACTTTTGTTCTCTGTTGAGCGCGATTAATACCAGTGTTAGATGGCGCCTTGGAAGAAGAGATAGCGACAGGCTTCAGCAACTATGCATTAGCTTCGGTAGCTGCTTTACAAACAACACCGCCGACACAGGAAATAATGTGTCTGGAATCAATCAGCTAGAAATGCTGATTCTGAAATGGTAAAGGCTCGTCACAAGTGTTGGCTCTGATAAGCAAGCTTTCCAGGACATTGAAGTCCAGCAACCGAAGGTGGACTGATCAAAGTGGTGGGTGACTTACGATCGAGTTTATGTAGGACCAGGCGGCAAACGTTTTAGTAGGGAAGGGGCCATCACCGGCAACCATAATGACGAGGATGACGATAATGGTGATATGATTCTCTGCATGTCTTCAGAGAAGACCACCGCCTTTGGCAAGGCATTTAGTGGAATGACTCGGATGATTTGACCTAACCACATGCTTCCAAAGATCTCCACCGTGGAAGAAGGGCTCATCTTTTGTTCTTTCGGGTGTGGGAGGAGTCTTTCCCAAAAAGCGCGATGGTTGATGCTGTCAAGTGGGTGCTGTGGCCGGTTGCAAACATAGTGCTTACGTATGAAATGTTCCATTTCTTGTACACCTCTGGTTAATGTCCTCGATCAAGATAAAAAAAAAAAGAGAAAAAAATCTTGAAGTGTTTTCTCATTTTTCAGCACAATCTTTTGTTCAGATATTGATCGACTAGACTTCAGGTCAAGTCGAACCATCAAACAAAATCTTTTGTTCAAGGTCAATTTTCTTAATTTTTGAAAAAAAAACCATAATAAAGTCATTGCAATCCTACTTGAATCTGACTCAAACCCAGCCAACTACTTCCATACCAACCTGATTTAAGTGGTTTGGGTAAATATTGATATCTAAAAATGTTGAGACTTTGCTACCATTATCATTTCACAATGGACTGACAACAGAAATTGCACGGACAAATGCCATCCTATTTGAACATAACTTGGCATATGACTTAAAGTTCTTAAACTTGAATCTGATTTAGTACCCGAACGTAAACCTGACTCAAATAAAACTACTTGCCAACCTATGCTAAACCCAATGTTAGCAGGTGAAATTAATACTGGTAATTAAACTTGTTATTTAACAAAAGAGATATCAAATCCATCTCACCAGAACTAGACTAAACTGTCTAGTTGAGTCTATGTACATGTTGGAACAGATTTTGATTGTTTTATATGTAGAGAAAGAATTAACTAAGTTCTACTTTCATAGTTGTTTTAGGATAAGGTGTAATAAGGGCATACTATGGTAAAATTCCTCCAATACTTAATAAATATTCAAAGAATTTCGATCAAGTGCTAAAGTAAGTATATAGTTATAGAGTGTTCATTCTTAAGAATGCATATATAATATTTTTTTATAATGTGATAGTTAATCATTAGGTTGAGATCATAATAAATATCAGGAATAATTATCCATATCATTTGACTATCAATAGATCATGAAATTATATGTTAAATCAGGGATAAAAATCAACGGTAAGCATAAAATCTATAATATGCTGTATGAAATACGAAAATAATATTTTATACCTTGAAATCAAATAATATTAGATCTGATTTTACGATTTGTACATCTAAAAGTCTTTAGATCCAAAATCGTTGTCAATCTAGAAGTAGAACTAGACTCTCGTTCTCCTCTCTTCATATCCTTTCACAAAACTACTTAGATTGATGGTTTAGGAAAGTTGAGAGAGAAATTATAATCCCTCAATAGCATCCTCTATTAGATGCGTAACATGCCTCATCCAGTCCCTAGAGGTCTTGTCTATTTATAGACGAGAGCAAAGGGTCTAGGATAAGTTATTAGGAGAATTTCTCCCATCAAGGGTATCCCCTAAGGAATCCTACTATAATATGGACTTCTTTTCTATTTGTCAATATCTATTATCAAAATTTAATTAATTTCATTATATATCTTATCCAATTATAAAGGGCTATAAATCTAATATTCTCCTACTTGGCCCATTAATTGATAAAATATAAAAGATATTTAAAATTAAAAAAAAAAATTTGTTTGAAAATAATTTTACCTAATTTGATTCCTAAGAATTTTTAAAAGCATTTTATACATGGTCATAAATTTTAAAAACAAGCCAATAAGTCCAATAAACATAATAATATTATATTAAGTTTAACTATCAATGCGAGTCATAGCGGTTGTATATCATCAATGTCATACTTCCTTTTATGTATCACAACATTGTTAGTCTTTCCTAATATAGTACATAATGACCCCTATAATTTATCTTATCAAGATAGTCCTATTATTACATTCAACTATAATATGCATAAATATAAATGCAAATAGGATAGCAGAAATAAATAACTTTAATTAAGTAAGAAAAAATATTAATAATAGCATCCACCTAAACATGCATCACCATATCTTTTATGACTTACTCAAAAGCTCCATTGTAAGAATATGTTCCTTAAATATTTTACACTATAAAGCTTTAATAAATGGATTAGCAATCATTGTAGTGGTGCTTAGGTTTTTAATTAACACTTGTTATTTCTGGACTCTTTCTCTAACCATCAAGTACTTTATCTCGATGTGTTTAGAGCCACTAGAATACTTGTCATTCTTAGAGAAGAAAACTGATATGGTATTATCATAAAATATTTTCACTAGCCTAGTAATTGAGTCGACCACACCAAGTCCTAAGATGAAATTTCATAGCCATAAAGCTTAATTTGTGGCCTCAAAGCATACCACAAATTTAGCTTCCATTATTGATGATGCAATAAATGATTACTTTTTATTTTTCCAAGATATTGCTCCACCAGCTAACATGAATACAATTCCCGATGTGGACTTCCTACTATCGAGGCAATTTATAAAATCAGTATTTGAATATCCCATCACTTCAAACTGATCTGATCTTTTGTATGTGAGCATATAATCCTTCATCCCCTATAGATATCTCATTATTTTCTTTATAGCTTTCAAATGTTCCATTCTTGGGTTGCTCTGGTATCTTCCCAGCATTGCAATCATAAAATTGATATCTAGTCTTGTATAGGTTTGAGCATATAATAAACTTTCAATTGTACACTCATAAGGAATATTCTTTATTTGAATTTTTTTAAGTCATTTTTTGGGCATTAGTTTTGGCTGAATTTTTCACCTCTAGTAATAAGTGTATCATTGGCTGAGCAAAGCTGCATATAAATCTCTTTAAGATACGATTAGTGTATCCTTTCTAAGACAATCATAATAATATTTGAGATCTATCCCTAAATATCTCAATGGCAATAATATAGGCTACCTCATTCATATCAACGATCTTAAAGTTCTTGTTGAGAAATATCTTGGTTTCGTACAATAAGCCAATATCACTACTGGTAAGTAAAATATCATCCATATATAATACTAATATAATAAACTTACTCCCACTTACCTTTAAATATATACACTGATCAACAGAGTTTTTTTTAAATCCGAAGGAAGTAATGGTATCATGAAACTCTATATACAATTATTTGGAAGCTTATTTAAGGCCATAAATGGATTAATTTAAGTTTATAAGCCCAACTTTCTTTTCTCCTTTATATGAATCCTTCAGGTTGTTCCATATAGATTTTCTCATTCAGATCCCCATTCAGAAATGCTATTTTCATATCCATATGATGTAACTCAAGATTATAATGAGCTACTAATGTCATGACGATTCTTAATGAGTCCTTTCTAGAAACCGGAGAAAAAGTCTTGTTGTAGTCAATACCTTCTTTCTCAGAAATTTTTTTGGCCATAAGTCTAGCTTTATATTGTTTGATATTATTTGTTTAGTCATGTTTTGCCATAAAGACTCATTTACAATCAAATTTTTTATAATTATTGGGTAATTCAATAAGTTTCCAAATATTATTCTGGACCATTGATTTTAACTCTTCTTTCGTTGCATCATACCATTTTTTAGAATTGTTATTTCTATGGCTTGTGAAAATGATAAGGGATCTCTTTTTATCCTTATATTATAAATCTGATTCTTATAGATATACCACATAATTATAAGGAATGACATGTTTCCTTTTCCATTGAAATCTTCTCAAAGCTACCAATTTTGATTCTTCTACAAGATTATCGGTGACAACATCAACGTCATGTGAGAGTTCATCGATGTTATTTTGTTGTTTACCCTCGTCAATTCTCTCATTGATTTGAGGAACAATAATTTCTCGAATAGGGTATGATATGAGAGAATTAACCTGAATCTCCTTAATATTAAAATTGATCATTCGAGACTTTTCACTCCCACTAATTTTGTCATTTTCTAGGAATTTTGCATTACCAGATTCTACTATCCTTGTACTATGATTAGGGCAATAAAATCTATATCCCTTAGATTTTTCTAGATAACCAATAAAATATCCAGAAATAGTTCTTGGATCAAATTTTCTTTCATATGGATTAAATACTTTTATCTCTGCAGGACACCCTCAAATATATAAATGTCTCAAACTAGGCTTCATACGAGTCCATAACTTAAATGAAGTTGATGGAACTAACTTACTAAGAACCCTGTTCAAGATGTACATAGCTGTCTTAAGAGCTTCACCCCACATTGACTCAAGTACATAGGAATAACTCATAATGCTCCTAACCATAACCATAGGAGTACGATTTCACCTTTCAGTAATACCATTCTCCTATGACACACTTGGTAATGCATATTGAGCACAAACACCCCGTTGTTCTAGGAATCTAAGCAAAAGGACTTGTTGAATCTCGGATTTTGATGATGAAATCAATTGGTAAATTATTTGATCCAATCTATATGTTGAGAAAAGTGTATAGGATTAACTAGATAGCGATCAAGGCATAAAGCAAAATGAAGTGCTAGAGTCAAGATCGAGATTTCGTTGCGAGTGCGAGAGTTCGTTGGAAGTCCGAAGGTTCATTGGAAATGCTGCTAGAATTGATAAAGAAGAAGCTCATTAGAACTTGCCAAGAAGATCGTCGTAAAGTCCAAGAGCTTACCGAAAGTCCGCTAGAAGATTGCTGAGAGATCATTGGTAGTCTACCGGAAGTCACCGGAAGAAACCTAGACTTACCGGGCTTGTTTTGTTTAGTGTATGCCTTAAAAATCATAGTTAGCATATAATTAGGATTAGGTTTGGGTGATAATCAATTAACCCAGTTAAGGGCTAATTGGGCCTGTAATTAGATTGGTTTAGGTTGGATTCAAGGCCGAACAGGTTGCTGAACCTTGTCAAGTAGTGGTATTGCCCAGGATGGGCGGTGGAACCGCTTGAGGCTCAGCCTTCCAGGTGGTCTTGGTAGTGGTACCGCTCTGTCAGGTGGTGGTACTGACAGAGCCCAATCTTCGAGGCTCTATCAAGAAATAATACCGCCAGACTGGGTGGTGGTACCACCTAGTGTCAGTGCTACAAGCAGTGGTACCACCAGTACCCTAGAAACCCGGGATGAGACACTTTTTACTCCAATTTTGAAGTTATTGGGGCTTATAAATATCTCACCCTTTTCTGCATGAAAAGGCAATAAAGTGCAATCATAGTGTGAAAAATCTTTAAGTGTTGGTGAGTAAAAGTGTTGTAAAAGTGCAAAGAGTCCTCCTCCTCCCTCTCTTTGTTAGGATCGAGAGCACTAAGAGGGGGGGGGGTGAATTAGTGCAGCAGAAAACTTTCTGCGATTAAAATCGAAAGCTGCGTTCGAACGATAAAAACAACTTTTGTATGAAAGTCGATACTAAGCAAGGTTAAAGTCAATCTATGTAGGCAGTTTGCAGCTATGATGAAAACCAGAATATCGGCGCAAACTAAAATCCGACGTTCGTACGAAGAAACTGATTTACGTCTAAATGCTGATTCGTAAATCACTTGATTAGATAAGACGCAGTTTAAGCAGGAGTATAAAGGCAGTGTGCAGTTATGGTAAAGCTCAAAACGTAAATGCAATCTGTAATATGATGATCATACGAAAAAGCAGATTTACATCTAAACGCAGATTTACATCTAAATGCAGATTTACGTCTAAACGCAGATTTACGTCTGAACCTTGAAACTCATTCGTAAAATCGCAGAGGGCAGTAAGCTATTGAGAAGTTTGCAGTGAAGGTAAAATGCTCAAAGGAAATGCAAACCAAGATTTAGAGTGGTTCGGTCAATCTTGACCTACTCCACTTTTGGCTTCCTCCAGCGACGAGGTCACCGACGTCAACTAGAGGCCTTCCTTCAATAGGCGAAGGCCAATCACCCTCTTACAGATTCACTCCTTTTGACGGGCTTAGGAGACAACCCTTACAGAAGTTTTCTCTCCTCTCTTTACAACTCAAACTTTAAAGAACAGAAAGAGGAGAACTAGCAGTTTTGAGCTCTAAGAACCACAGAAAGACAGCAAGATTTCGAGTGTGTGTTCTGTGCTTTCAATGCCGAATGGGTGGGGTATTTATAGGCCCCAACCCAGTTCAAATTTGGAGCTCAAATCTGTCAATTCCCGGAATTCCGGGATCAGGCGGTTGCACCTCTTGATTGGGGCGGTTGCACCGCCTGGCAGAGCTCAAAGACTGAGCCTCTAGGCGGTGCCACCTCTGTCAGGGGCGGTTGCACCTCTCTGCCAGAGCTCGAAGACCGAGCTCAGGCGGTTGCACCGCCTGACTAGGGAGGTTGCACCGCTTGGCAGAGCTCGAAACTTAAGCTCTGGCGGTGCAACCTCTTGACAGAAGAGGTTGCACCGCCCAGTCTCGCTCGGAGACTGAGCCCGGGGCGGTGCCACCTCTTGGCTGGGGTGGTTGCACCGCCCAGTCTCGCTGGGAGACATAGCCTGGGTGGTGCTACCTCCTGGCTTGGGCGGTTGCACCTCCCAT
>NW_008993307.1:42361-54028 GCF_000313855.2 Musa acuminata subsp. malaccensis | reverse complement strand
CATCAACCCCGGGTACGAAGACAGGACTCGTTACTAACAGCTAGAGCAGAGAGAGTTAGCTTCGACTCTGTAAACCAGCTAGAGCAGAGAGAGTTAGCTTCGACTCTGTAAACTAATCCTGTTATGGCTCCCGTCCCGAGCACATAGTAAGTAAGAAGCCAAGCCACTCGGAATCACCCTAAAGTATGAGTGAAATACCGGAGTCCAATCTCTGACCTTTGAGTGAACCTCTATACGGGACCTGTCCTCTGGCTCTGTCAACAAAGACAGATGCAACTACTCGTATACTTGTTTGGGATTAAACTCATACCATTAACTTCAGGGCAGCTTTCAACTTATGCTCTGTGAACTCTGTCTCCTCCACTTCTGGCTCTCATCTCCCTCGACTCTGGCCCATCTCTTCTCTTTTCACTCTTTTCTCCTCTCCCGGCTACTGAGGTCAATTCTGTAACTCCTACTTGCCCACCTCCTAAACTGCTTCCCGACCCTAACTCTTATAAGCCCGACCGACCCTACTTCTTTTCTTCTTTCTTGAGTTTGAGCACCCGAAACATACTATAAGGGTTTCTATACAATACCACATGCTCTTTTGGCGATCTCATACTTTAGCCTGTTCTTTGATACCGCACTGGTTCTTCTCTTCTTCTATATATGATTATCTTGGCTTTGCTCCCGTTCTTTGATGGTTAACCGACGTCTTTGAAAAGAGCTTATTTATATTAGATTATTCCCTACTATTTCCCTACTGTTTGTCTACTTAGTTAGTATAGAAGAAATTGTACGACTTTTCTACTTTTTTTCATTTTCTAATTTATTGTTTTGATGATTTTCTTCCTTTTCTTCCACAAGTCTACCCCACAAAGTAAGTAAACTACCCGAGCCTAGGTAAACTACCCGAGCCTAGTCACTTCATGAAACAACTACCCCTAAGTACTGGAATAGATGAACTTACCGCAACGAAGACATCTGGATCTAAGATAAGAATTCTACTCACTTACCACTGAAAACAGGACTTGGTCATAATTCGTTATAACAAGTTATTCAGGGCTGCCGCGTAACATTATACGTTACTTGGCGCATCCAGACTAAGTAGCCAACTCCCATCTGACTTCCTCCGCTCTCTCTGGTTGGTAACACCTCTGCTAGCTTCCTCGGTTGGTAACACCTCTGCTAGCTTCCTCGGATTGATTTCTTTTCTTGTCTTCCTTTTCTTCCAGATAATAACTTTCCATTCATCATCTATCTCTATTACTTGACTTTCCATCTATCTCTATTACTTGACTTTCCATTAAGCATCTATCTCTTACTCTCCAATCTTATCCATATTCTGGTTATCCTATCTCGTGTAGACAAAGACAACACTCAAATACATGACAACATAACACTCAAATACATGAAACATCATAATCTCTCTTATCATAGACAACACTTAAAGGAACTACACGACAACAAACACAATAATCCTCGTCTCGTTCATGAAGCATATGTTAGGGAGTAATTGAGTTTAGTGCGTAAGGAGCTTTACTTATTGGAGCGGGAAGACGGACATTCTCGTAAACAACACTGGCACAAGCAAGGGCAAGAAGTCATGGTATCTCGCAGCTCTAAGTAAAGTAGCAAATAGAAACAACGATTTCGGGGTCTCTGTACTCACCACAAATAGAATTCACTTATATGACAGGGCTGGGCCTCTGTCCTTATCAAGTGTTGAGTTCGTCTGCCTCTGTCTTTTCTCCTCTGCCTCCGTCCAGCTAGTGCATCCGCCTCTGCAAGTGCAACGCCTGCTTAATATCAGGTTGACTTTCCCGCAGCCGATCGTTCTACTTACTCTCTCTTTTTTCTATCTTCTTACTACTCCGTGGATATAGCTTATTTATTCCTCTTCTTCTCCAGTATCTTATCTTGGGTACTTTTCTCGAACAACAACTTCTCTATCTCCCTAAAAGAAAACAGGACATATATATCTGTGGCTTCTGATTGATAGTACTTATCGGTGTTGGCTGAATCAAACTTATTTCGAGTCGAATGGTTAAGTCGGAACTCCACGAGATTACTTTGACATAGAATTGGAATAGAAAATAGTGCAAGCAAGCGGCGAACTGAACTCTACTCGGGCTTTTGGAACTAGACTATCTTCTTCTCCAAACTCTCCTTGTCTTGAAGTGGAAGTTATGAATTCCATTGAACCGCTGACTCCTGACTTTATTAAGCCATAATATTATTGGCACCCTCCCTTCCTTTCCTTTAAAACGAAATCATATCTCTCTATCTTGAGAAATTCGGAATTTAGGAGCATTACAAACTTTATCCGTTAGCGCCTAAGCTTGTTTACTTTCTCTTGGCAACTGCCGTTAGCACAGACAAGCCGTTACTAGTTCTATATATGAGACTTTTGAACTTGACTTTGAAAGGGCGGGTAAGGATGTTCAGCATAAGATGGAGTCAGAGAAGAAGCCGAATAAGTCTTAGATGAGCTTGCTTGCTACCTTTGCTCAAACTCAACGGATTTATTGTCCCACTCTAGCTCGTTCGATTCAAGTGTCGGTGCTTACCTGTAGCTCTTTGTTTACGATATAGATTCTTGCATTGTTGGTTCAAAACGGAAAGTCGGTGTCGGTGATTGGCTTTACCTTAGTTTTCGTATAGAAAGGAAGTCAGCTCTACAGTACAGTATAAATAGGCAATAAGACAAATAAGAGTTTCCGTAATTCTGGAATAAGAATCTAAAGTCAAGTCGACAAGATCATCAGCAGTATAAAGTGAGTAAGCTGTTCGTCTCGAAAGAAGCCGAAGAAAGATATGAAGCTGTGCGAAAGAAGATAAGCTCTATATTATGTTTGAACTCCAGCTCTGCTTGAGACTGCCTCACCCTATACGTATACTGTATCTGAAACAGGATCATAAGCAATTGGTTCTTCCATTTTTGGTGGAACTAATCTTTTTCTCTGAACTACTCGGCTCGTCGTCAACACCAAGATACTTCCCTGGGACCTGATTCTGAAGAACTGAAACTGGTAATTCATAAGCCTTTTGAACTGCTTCTACTGATTCATATTATCGAGCACATGGCATAGAAAACAAGTCCAAATACCCTACCCCAACTACATATGGATTCTTGAAACACTATGGAGACCCTCTAACCTGCTTGCTAGAGCCGGGACAATCAGTGATGTTACTAACCAGAGGCCGACTACATGAAGGTTAAGGCTGTAAACAAACTCCTCTTTTCTCGATGTATTTTACTCAATTTAGAGGTAAAGACGACTCATTGAAGCATCTTATCCTATTGGCTCTTATAATGCATTTGTCAATTTCTATTGTGTTTGAAGCGCTAAGTCCGGAAACAGAGTAATGAGCTAGGTATTATGGTATGATAGAAGAAGGTTACCTACCATGCGTGTGCTCCTTTAATACAAGTCAAGTATTTCGCTGTGATAGTATCATTAGTCTTCATTGGGGGTGGATGTTCGGTTGAGTGTCTAAAAAGAAACAGTTGTATCCAACCGACAAACTGATAAGAGGTAACTATTTGATTGACCGCTGAGAGAGAGGGCCGTGGCACTGTTGGAATAGACTCTTTGCTGTAAGAGCTGGATGACTAATGCTATAGGGCGCCAACAAGAATAACTCAACTTGAAGCCTAAGAACTCGCTAACGCTTACTGTTGAGGGGAATTATAGTAGGGGCACTGAGTTTGCAGAAGAAGTAGAAGGATTCGGTGCCCATGTGCTATTAACTCGTCTTAGCTTACTTGACTTGTGTGTTGAGCCAGCCCTGCAGTAAGTAATAAGTGCTTCTTAGTTGGGTGACTTGATTCTATAATAGGGGTGTAAGAGAGAATAAATGAGTTACGTTTCAGAGTCAATGGTCTAGTTTGGTTCCGCACCTATATTTTGCAAGATCAGAGGAATATTCTTTGCTTGTTTGTTGCGGGGTACCTGGCAGAGTTAGCGGAGGAAGTCGAAAGATTCGATGCGGTGCCTAGCGGAGTTCTTAAAGTGTTAACAAGTGAGTTTTCCATTAGGGAAGCAATGCTGTTGTGCGCTAGTAGGTAGTCAACATTTCAATGAGTTTATGACTTTACAACTGGTCCAGACTTCTTAATGGCCTTGTGTATAATGTGCTCCCCTACAATACTAGCAAGCAGTCTCTTTTTTGAAAGAAGATAAGCAAAGCAGTCCTGGGCTTCTTTCTAAACTCACTTAAGAACACTGCTGCCTCTACTGAATGGAATATCGGGGCATCCTATAAGAGAAAAGGTCCATATCTGCCTCCATTGTCTGTCTAAAGCTGCTGCCATGCATTCTTAGTAGGTGCCTTTCACCCCCAGCATCTTATGTCATTTCTTAACCTTACTGTAGTAACTCAAAAAAGCTATAAGGAATAGGCTAGAAAGGAAATATGCGTTCATTGTATATAATAGAATGGAGTGAAAAAACAAACCGACTCTGTGACTCCTGAAACTGGAAGTGAGAATATAGGTGCAGCTATCCCCTACTACTTGAATGGAAGAGCCTAATTACTGCCTGGCTTCTTGTTCTCGTATACTTGCTTGTTATAGTAGCCTGTTCCTATACTAAGCTTGTTCCCCGCACCCCCACCCCAAGAGTAAGCGTTAGCACTTAGGCGAACTCCACTATTACATATTAGATGGGCACGCACCTCACAACATAGGGAAAGGCGCAAAGTCAAGTAATTCACCATTTGAAGAATCTTTCAAAGTCAAGTAATTCACCATTTGAAGAATCTTTTTGTATAGAGCGGTTGGTTAAGTAGACTGATTCTATCTAGAAGATATTAGTAAGCTCACTCACTCCTTATGAATCCGGTGGAGGCTGAATACGATTTAGAGCTCTTTCCTCGCGCACAAGCAAAACCCTCATCCGCCCCTTCCCTTCCTTCAACCCGATTCCATCGAGACAGTTCTAATGCCCTTAGTTAACTCTTCTATCCATTTCTTTCTGTCTTTTTAGGATTCATTTGTAGAATTTATGGTTTACACTGAACTTATTCAAATAGAACCTTCTTTCCTATACAACACTCAAATACCGCCCCGAACCAGCTCTGAACTTAGCCTTTCCTGTACCTCGACCTTTATCTAAATATATATTCCCTTATGCCTTACCTTTCCTATGTTCTTTCCTAATAGGTGTGTAGGGTGATTCTTTTGTTATATTGAAGCCCCATAGAGTAGGTAGGGTGATTCTTTTCTTCTATTGAGCCTCGAGTAAGGGGGATTCTGGATTTCTATTGATTAGGTGTGCGCCCATATAAAAGTAAGTACTAGTTGAGTTATCAGAGCGTTAGTAAACAAGCTAAGTATATTAAGCTAAGCGCTAACGGAGTGGAGTAACGGGGATGGTAAGTGAGTAAGGAGTCATGCTTCCTGACTTTGTGTTGTTTACCCTTTCCTTTCTATACACTATGAAACCTATCTTCTTCTCTTTCGTGCCTATTGCTTTGTGTTATTTACCCTTTCTTTATATACACTACTATGAACGCTATCTTCTTCTCTTTCGCGCCCATTGCTTTACGGAGTTCACCGTTCGAACAAGCCCCGAGAGTAAACAGAACAAGCAACGAACCAAACAAGCGACTGGACTTATTGCTTAGTTGCTTGGCCCTTTGCCTCATCATATCTAGTATTATTATATTAACAGTAGCTCAATTCTTATAGTAGCACTAGGGTTGGGGAAGAAGTCGTTAATTCCTAGCTTAAGAGGCTATGTTTGAGTACACAATCCAGTAAGCAAGCCTTGTTGTTGACATCAGTATTGGTATGAAAGCAAAGGAGCGGGGCAATTAATAGAACAATCCAGGACAGGAAGGGCTCACTAACGAAATTCAGAATCAAGTAGGTCAGAGCAGCTTTGAGTTGAAGTATTTAGAGGCACTAGCTCAGGGTAGAGTTCCAAGTTAGACTATTAAAGGCACTAGATCAATTCTGATAGTTATTAGTTGTAGAACTCAAGTCAAGGTAGTAAGTCCGATAACCGGGTCCCTAGATTGTATGGTAGTATGGTCTCCATGTAGTGGTCCTTTGCCTGATGGGGTGCAATGGAGATTCCTTATGAACCATCCGGTGTCCCCTTCTGTGTTTCCTATCTACAGAAGTCTCAAGTATTTCCAGATCAACCATAAGGAGTGGGCACCGATAGCTCGAAGGGGATTTCATTTCTGTTTAGTCGCATGTATCCTGACTTTCGAAATCCATTCTTTAGTTGCTACTTTATTGAGTGACTTTATTGTTGAGTTACTGCATTTGGTTACTATTTTAGGTGCGCCAGGCCAGGTAAGTGGGAATTTCCATTCTTGGACTGATTGGGTGATCGATCTAGTGCAGTAGAGGACTTAGTATCCGTAGTTACTTGGTAGAAACGGGATAATCGTATTGCTTACCGGCCTTCTAGTCTGACTATTCCCTCTTTCATTCTCCCATTACTTACCGGCTTCCTTGCTTCTTAGATGGAGTCTGCTTCCTTTGACCTTAACCCTGTATTTCACCATTAGTTGTATAAGTCAGAAGTCTTGGATTGGTTTATCGATATTAACAAGAGAAAGGGAAATCAACAGCGGACACAACAACAGGACAACTAGCAACGGGCAATCCAACTACTCCACTCGATTCTTTAACTGCGAAGCGCCAAGTGGATCCGGACCATTGTTCTTAGAGTCAAGAAGAGGAAGGGCAGACTAACATCTGAACTAAGTAATGAGAGGAGCAGGCCTAGTCCATCGTAGGGGAATCTAGACATCAACTAACCAACTTCAGAATCCAAGTAGTAAGTCAAAGAATCAAAGCCAGTTAAGCGCTAAAGTCAGATCGGTATGAGTTTAATAGTTTGGTCTCTGAGGGTGGATTTCCTAGTTGGTGGGTAAGCCCTGTCAGCACTAGTTGTTATCTTAGAAGCAGTAGACTGGATTCGGTAAGTCTTATTAGCATCATATTGATTCTGATTCTTTTTATCAGCTACTTATTCCTATTAGTATTTATTCGGATTCTTCTTACCCGTACAAAGGAAAGGGGCAAGCCCAGATGCTGGAAAGGCAGAGTGAGAGTTGAGCTAAAGAAAGTTTCGCAAGTGGATATGGGATACGAGAGATATAGCGTATAGTCAAATATTCTAATGAGAAAACATATATTGTAGAATGGGAACCGGGGAGTTCAATCATGAAATACAGAACGAAACCAAGGAAAGCAACACTAAGCTTAGAAAAAGCCCACATACTCAATTCGTAGATCCTAAAAAAAGCCCACGGAGCGGGAATATGACTTCTCTATATAGACTAATATACTAAACTAGGGCTCTTAACTAGCTAACGCGCATAAGCTCTGGCTCTAGGCTGGCCCAACCCTATGGAATACCAGACGGTACATAGACCTTCAGTGCCTTTTTAGTTCATCCGGGCGTTAGTGAGCTCTTTTTTACTGACTAACTACTTAAAGAACGAATGGAGGCAATAAACGAACTCAGATGGGGACCCCGGAAAGTCAGCTAAATATAGGCACCCGAGTCGACTGTGCTACAAAGCGCTTTATTGTTCCCTTGTTCGTTTTAGCACCCCGAAACAATCATAAGAAGCTTGTTCCGTTACTTCTTGTTCTGCTTCCTCACTACTTACTGCTGACTTTAAGCTTTAATCATTCATAGAGGCATCCTAAAGCGATACTATAAGGACAGAGGCATAGTCTCACAATTCTGTTAACATTAGCTACGTTGAACAGAGGCATATAGCTTCAAGAAAGAAGAGTAGACGAGAGATCTTGCGTTCAAGCCTTACCTTCTCACCTTAATCCTTGGCTTTATCCTGTAGCTCGCAGGTTGGAGTGTTGCGTTGACAGTGTTGTTTGTTCTTTAAGTTTAGTTCGGGATGCGCTAACGATAAGTTCTTGGCTACCAAATCTCCTTTTTGTGGTAGTGAGTTCTCTGGCTTTAATCATTCATCTCGGCTGTCGAATCCTATACTTTTGATAGGCCTAGGTTGAACAACCAGAGAAGATACTCGTATTGATACGCGAAGAAATGAATACAAAACTTGATACTGGACCTGACCGCTCAAAAGATGGCGCAGGGTAAAGGGAGGAATATCTTACTTCTGAAGCGCGGTGAAGTGGAGAGCGAGGTGTTAGTGCTTGTGAGATTAAGTAGGCTGGCTATAGCTCTAAGTCTAGGGGAGAGCCCTCTGTACCTTAGTAGTAGACGAGAGAGGTGCCAGTGCTAGTTTCATCCTTTAGAGGAGAGTCAGGCGCCAAGCTTAGGGCCAGCAGCGGCATACAATCCGTTTTCGGACTACTTTACTTTGACTAAACTTAATAGAGGGTTCTGTTGCTTCTGTTTAAACTTCCACTCCCCTTCAGCATTCAGTACTTCCTGCTTCGTCGCTAACAAAGAAAGACATCTTCCTTGATAACTGTATCTGTTCCTACTCTTACTTCAGACGGTCTATACCTAAAATGCTTGATTGCTGTTGCTGGTGGTGATCTACCAGTTTGTTGTTTTGAGTTAAGTCATACAGTCCCAGATTATAGTGCATCTAAGATTTTCTCTCTTTGCACTCTTTCTTACACCGAGGAAAACAAAGAATTCATTGAATCTCTATCCACGACAACTAAGGTAAATAACCTATCTCGCAGACAAACAAGCAAGAAGTGAACGTTGATTCCTTGCTAAGCGAAGTCTCTTTGATTGTTCCATAGCCATATACTTTTGTAGTTCCAGCTGATCCAGTCGTTGATCCTGCTGCTTATCCAAATGAGCACCAGCTGACAAGAAAGAGCCAGATAGATCTTTACCTTCCAAAGTGAGAGAATCATGGCGTGGCGGAAGCTCTGAATTTCTGCTCTGGAAAAACACATTGCCATACAAAAGGCAGCTTGATAGAGTATTCAATCTTCCTCTTAAGAAGTGATCCAGATGAAGGAACTAAACCCTACCCTAGACCGGCAAAGCTTGATGATACCCTTAATAAGTCCAAGATCCGCTTGATGAAATTGGATTAGGGAACGGGGATGTCTACATCTACATCAGTGGTCTAGTAAAAGGGAAGTGGTTTTCTGGGATACTAGCCTTCCTTCCGATGAAGATTGTTATTCTGGGGAGGGAATACAAATTGAGAGTGTTAGGTTGTTTTAGTCCTTGTCAAGCTACCAGTCGCTCGCTTCTAAGACGGAGCCTCATTTATTATTTTGGATGTAGGTTCATACTAGTCGAGCTAGGATCTTCAAGTGGTATGTATAACTCGCCCTCGTCTTCCCCTTAGCATGACCGATGAGCTGCTCCCGTAAGAAATGACTAATTCACCCCGGTCACTAGTCGGTTGGTAGTATTGCACGTCACTAGTCGGTTGGTAGTATTGCACTTAGTTCTCTCTTGTTACTATCTTAGACTCCGAGTTCTTATAACTGAGAACTTGTATATCTCACACCAGTTTCTAACCGAAGTAGAACGCAGGGCTTCTGTTAGGAAACGGAGTCCTCAAAAAAGAGGAGACGAAGTAAGCGGGTGAGGAGTAGCTACGGTTGTAAGCGGGGAAGGACCTTAACCCCATCCATCCGGTTGGCAATTCATTATTTGTATTACTTGAAGTATACCTATGTTATAGCCTTTTGAAGACGTGTAAGCAGAAAAAGGTTGTTATTTTCGTCTCAATAGCCTACTTGCTTGGCTTGCCTTCAAGCTAGACCCCATTGGGGAAAAGGCAACTCCGCCCGTAAAAGGGCGTTTCACACAAAGAAGAAAAACCTCTCGACACAAACAAAGGATCATTCAACCGGGACGGGACCCGTTTTCACTTCTCTAGCCTTCGAAAAAGATTGGAACAACCTTATCCCCGACCGAGAAATTCCTCTGTAAACGGTGGTCCCTAAAGATGACCTTCTGGACTAAGAAAGGGCCGATAAGATCATGTCCTACCAAGAACTAAGCCTATGATAATAGTTGGCTATGTGTTTCTAAAAGGGATAAGAAGAGACTTCATCACACACAAACTCCTACCCCTATAAAACATTAGAAAAAAGCACTCGCTACCAAGTAATAAGAAGTGGAATGAGCTAGCTGATCTCAAAGTGCTCAACGCAATCGATCCTTAGTAATCGCTAAACTAAATAAGGGCCCCCGTTCACATAGATTTTAGCAGGCTCGAAATCCCCTTTGTGGATACTAAGCTCATTTTAGATTAATATGACTAGAATGGAAATGTCTTCCCGGACTCTAATATCTTCTCTTAAGCTATCGAATAAGCCAATATCTTATACAGGACTCCACTATAGAAATGACCCTACCACTGCTGGCTTTCATTGCTTTGATGTACATGAAGAGGAAAGAGGATTTAGAATCAAAGGAGATATTCTTTACACGTAACAAGCGAAGCACTGCACTTACACTCGCTCGATTCCTTCCTTGATAACGGAAATTGGCTCTAGATGAATAGGACTTGCACCCTAAATGGCTGGACCGACTGCAAAGGAACCTGGTCACTCGCTCTAACCCATATTCCATAGAGTACTTAACTTCTTCTCTCCCTTACACCCTGAAACTATAGGGTACTAATACTTTCCAAAGGCTTAAAAGAAAGCGTAAGGAATGGATAGGCATGTCAAAAACCTCGTATAGACATTGTGTCTCGCAAGGAAATTGGCAACTATCTAGCTATTCTAAGCTATAGAACTGGAATGGCTGTCTAGCTTATAAGCAGTTTAGCTAATTCTAGCTATAGAGAAGCTAGAGATCAAAAGAATCCTAAGCTGACCTTGCTTCAAAGCGGCTTTCTTAGCATAACTTCTAGATACAGTGAAATCACGTTTAGTTGATCTGTGACAACCATTGTCTTGGTCCTTAGTATTCAAAAACAGTTTACCGATCAATCTAGATAAGCTATCGAGAATAGAGACAATAAAGATAGAATCTCTCACTCTCCCTATCCCTTTCGAGCATTGCATTCCTTTTCGTAGAAACATAGAAATCGTTACACTTGCATATATGCCATTTGTTTATACTATTCTCCCTGTCCATTCAGGAAGTTCGGGCTCAGTTACTGTCCGTTTATTCCATCTCCGCCCTAATGCAATGGGCTTGCGAAAGAAAGAAAAGAGGAAATTGTAAGTAGGCTGCTTTGCTGCCCTGACTTTAGACTATAAATAATATCATAGAACTACCCGTAAATAAAGGCGAAAAAAGCGGATGAATACACGTATCTTTCTGCTCTTGTTGAATCATGAAGAGAATCTATTTATTGGGGTGACAGTGTTGGTGAGTCGCTTGTTGCGTCAAGCATATAATCATGGAATTCTAGTGTAAACAAATCTTCTATTTCTAATTACCCAATTCCATTATATACACGGTACGAGAACGATTGACAAGCGAGAATGGACTGGAGAGGAGAGTCGCTTGCTTTGAACAAGAGTCTACAAACAGCCGATAGTGATCCTCTTTTGCCTATGACCTTTCAGCTATGCTCAAGGACTCGAAAGAAGCACAATTCAAACAGGAAACAGAATCAACAGTTGGAGAAGAAAGAAGTCGTTTGAAAGCTAGCAGCAAGTTAGAAGTAAGCTTCCGCGCTAAGATCCATTCCGGCAATCAAATCTGCTTTTATGGCGGGCTTCTGCGCTCGATGGATAAAATGCATTATTTGTTGACTTCATACAGTCCCGTTTTCGTGGCTTTT
>NW_008993307.1:10725-42118 GCF_000313855.2 Musa acuminata subsp. malaccensis | reverse complement strand
TAAATCATTTGCTTCATTAGTTCAAACAGTGGCAGCTGCGGAATCTCCTATAGGATCAGCGCACTTATCCGTTAGGTTACTTACTTATAGAATGCACTTCCAGTGTTGTTGCTTTCCTATATCTATATCAGTTGTGTGAGAGAGATTCCGGAATTCCAGTCCAGGTTTTGAGTCCTTAGTTCGGCGGCAGCTATGAAATAGGGCCAAGCAACGGCGCGCCAAGACACTAGAAAGGGAGCCCAAGAATCGAGCTATACAGAATGCAAGGAAGCAACGGCATACTAAAGGATGCAAGGAGCAATACGTAGAGTGAAGGTCGTTTGACATACAGTACAGCAAGGCCAATGGGCAGTAGAGAAGATCTGCGGTGTTCAGTTACAATAACCAGAAATGCATCCGTACTGGCGAATGGCACTATTGCTTATCCGAAATAGGACTCAGCGAACCAAGCCTGTCCTCCCTACTAGCAAACTTCCACTAATGCCTTCAAAGCCCTAGTAGCACCCCCGGAGCGGAGCTTAGATGCGTTCTTGACTCGCTTCTTCAATCTAGAAACTCCCCCCCCAAAAGGTTGAGTCTGTCTCGTTCCCCCCTTCTTTGAGTCTGATTCCACCGATCAACTAGAACTTATAAGTATGGAGCTTGGAACTAAATTACTGACAACAAGGCCCGAACTCGGAACTGTGAATGCACTACTTCCAACAAGACTCACCCTACTAACAGGGAAATCCACTGCTAAATATGGGCCTAACACTACTGTCTCCAAGCCCTACTTCCTTGCTCTTCAACCTAATACTGGCAAGAGTGAAACCCATACTAATCCGAATGAAACTATCGACGGGGAATCGACCTCAGTGAACTAAACTATCAACTGGGATTTCCACTACAAATAATAGGAATCAAACAAGTCCGTCAAAGAATGCAAGCTGCTTTAGGGAATGAATGTCCCTCTCAGGGGGTATTAAGAATGCACCTAAGTAGTCACCTCGCGGGGGCGGATAGGGAGAATGTGACTCATTATTCTATTACTTAGCATGCGTCTATGTACGCCATGTGTTCAGAATGCCGGGGGTTTGTTTTAGTTTGAAAGTCCGGGGCTCCGTTCCCCTATGTTGTTATACGAGCCTCTGAGCTCTAAGGCCCCTAGTTGTAGTATTCAGAATTGAACTAAGTCGTATTATAGCAAAGGCGCCCCTACGGAATTCACCTTATCAGTACGGGAATGAAAATGGCAATAAGTAATCCAACAGCAAATTATGCGTATCAATCGTGTAGTCTCTTCTTTCTTCTCTGGAGAGCCGAGCCTTACTTCATAGCTTATAGCCTCCACTCCACTCAAGTAGTTGTCCCTGTCATTCCTTTCTTGATTTCTACTGTTCGAGTTGGGGCATTCCACTCGTCGACTTCAACCTTGAACTACTTTATCTTATTCTTTTACAGAAACCCACTGCCTAGACACTCTCCCAGAGCTTCATCCTTATTAACTCCACTCTTTGACTCTTATTTTGCTCTTTTGCTCTTACCCTGTGCTTACTTGAATTCGGATACTCCTATGTTATAGGCATAAAAGAAATGAGAAGCTATATAAGTTGTATTAAATGATGGATTTCACACCAACACCACAGAAGTTATGTTAGAGTTCATTTGAAACAAATATCTTTATTGGTAAAGGAAGAGACAAGTACTACCTTATCTGCTAACAAGGCAATATAGTAAGGAACAGGGAATGGTACTACTTACTTCAAAGAAGAAACAAGAGAAAGCGAATCCAAACACGGATAACAAGGTGCTAAGAGCCTACTAGCTATTAGGATCGAACCCTGCTTCACTGCCTACGAACCTTGCTTTGTTGGCTACCATTGCTTTATCTCATTCCGCTACTCGTTAGCTGCACTCTGTAGCTCCCCCTCTCTTAGCCTGTCCGTCTTACCATGTATTCTTTATTGCTCATTTTCTCCTTATTGGTACCAATTCGATTCGACTCTCTTATAATATATTAGAATATAGTTTCACCAGCGCCAATGGTGTTAGCAGTAGACGAATCAAAGAGCAGTAAGGACAGCTTTAGGTGCAGTAGCTCATTTCTGATTATAGAGCCAGTTAGTTCTTGGAAGCACTAGTTCCATTCCGATTAGGACTTGTTGGCGACTTTCTCCTATAAGCAAAATTCCCAGTTGTTAGTTCAACTCTTCGTCAAAGTAGACAAGGGTTTTGGCCCCAGTGTTATAGCCCAGTGTTATAGAACGAAAGACAGGCGGGGTAGGTTCATAGGTCAAATACATATTCTCAATCCAAGTAAACTAAGTAAAAGAATCAGAGACTGTAGATACAGGCTGTAAGGTGACCTAAAGAATGAGATTGGGTGTGGGTAGGTTTTATGTCTAGGATCTAGTACCTATATTCTGATAATAATAAGTTTGGTTCTATGCTCTCTACTAACCAGTGCGGTGGGCTAACAGATGAACCACAGAATTTTGTGAAGTAGTGACACAGGCCGAGCCCAAGCTCTACCCTGCATTCCCGCTTTTGAGTTTTAGGCTTACCTTCTTTTATTTGAGTCTGTAACTCCTTTATGAAAGTCTTCCCTTGTCTGTTCCCTGGTTAGCTTGTCCTACTTGTGCTTTAAGGCTGCTGCAACTACTGGTCGTCTGCCACTACTGGGGACCTAATGAAATGCCTGAAACACGGGGGGAATTACGATTTCGATTGAAGCTCTGCCGCGCCAATGCTTTACTTATAAGCGAGAATGCCCGTTTCCGACCCGGGACACGGCTGCGTCCTCACGAATGCCCTCAGCTCATCTGGGATGACCAAGCTCCAGGGAGGTTAGGTTCGTTTTTGGTTCGAGATGAAGTCAAACTCTCTGCTTTCCCCTTAATAAACTACAAGGAATGTTACACCCTCTTTGAATCAATTCCTTAAAATTCTACCCATAGAGAGAAGACAATTCAAGGTCTTATGCTTATAGTAGGATGACTATAGGAACCTATAGATAGGTCAGGAATGCTTGATCGATAAAAGCAAGTCAAAAAGCAGCAGGCAGGATACGTGGATCTATGTTACTGACTCAACGCGAATAGAGGCAGAAGAGAAGACCCTTGCTTTATCCGGTAAGTAAGGATCAAAAGCGGAATTCCCTGCTCTGCTGACTCGCCTAGATTTGAAACTCGCTTTGAAACTAGGGGGCGGTGGTTAGGCTTTCGAATTCCCTGTTCGAGAGAGCTCCTTGACCTGGGCTCTCGACGCTTATAACCTTGTGGTCTGGTTTAGGGACCTATTCTCTATCGCGCTGTGGTCTCCGTCCCTGGCGGTAGTAGTGCCTTCGTTCCGATAGTAAACCAACAAATACCTGCCTCCAAGTCCCGTCAATTGAGTGCTGTCAGTCAGTGTTATCAAATCCCAGATAAGATCCCAATAGTCTTCTAAGATTGGAGTACGAAGGACGTTTCTGCTTTTCTTTCAAAAGAGCTCGTGTAGTTCGCAGTTTCAGGCATTTTCTCTAAGACCGTGAAAAGCTTTCCTAATTAATAGGACTGGACCATGATAGACTACGACCGCAAAGATAAGATGGCATCAAGGGCGATTAGGTGTGGCTTGCTTTATAAGGTAAACGGAAGACGCGCCCCGCCCCATTAACGCAAAACAATTCGACCCCTACGAGTACCAGAAGCTCTTAGCTACTCAGCTATACGAGAATAAATACACAGGGGTCTTACTTTACTTAAAGAGTTTCATCTTACTTGACTTAAAGAGTTTCAATATGTTGGGGAGCTTCCCCTTCCAACATCTTACTTATATACAGGTCAACATCGACTTAAGAAGCACGAATACATCTCGTAGCTACCTCGGGAGAGGGATGAGAGTAGTGTTATTTAGTTCAATGAGTGTAGCTGCCTATTGCCTGAGTTCCTGACCAGAAGGGACACCGTAAAGCTTCTACTGAATGTAAACAAAGTCAAGGATCAATATCAATTTCTTATGGAATATGACTTCTGAAGTGACCGAACGAAGTGAAGCATTTCTTCAATACCGAATACCAGATACCTATAGAACCTATAGACTACTAATGGTAGGCCATCGGGAACGTAGTGAATTTCTCGGGCAAGGGATATAGTATGATACCGACTGAACGAAGTGCATACCTTATTCCATGATTTTCCTAGAACCATCAGCGGAGATGCCGAAAACACCTACTTGTTGGCCTCCTTGCTTAGTCCAGGATGGATTTTCTTACCGCTACGAACCAATTGAAAGAGCAGAACTATACCAACTGAGCGATATCCCCCCGGATGCTTCCAAGGTTAGTGGCAGGGAGCAGATGCCTCGACGAATCAAAACTAACCTCCTTCTTTTTTTTCTTATTCGGCCTCTATTTCGGAGCGCAAAGGAGAGTCGTCTGTAAGGGATAAGCGTTTATGGGAAGCAGTCCCCCTGGTAAGCGAGTAGTCAGTTATGGATCCCTACCAATCTTTTACTCCACTTTGTTGTTGACCCTTTCCGGCTGTGTAAGTCTGGAGATCCCTTAGTCCTCCGAAGTAGCAAGTGAAAGTGACTGCAGAATTGCTTGGACTAGCTTAGGCTTGTTATTGCTTTGGCCGCGGAAGAGAAAGAACAAGAGTTGCGCTTCGGGACGACTTCCCCTACCACTGTGAAATAGCGCCCTCTTTTGTAAGCTGGCGGGCTAGCTCGAAATCAAATAAATCGAATACCTACGGAAGTGAGAAAGTTATCAGCCCATGAGTTTAGGTCTTGCACATTCAAGCGGATCTACAACCATTGCTAGAGTATGCGTATTGGTTGATCTATTGAAGGAGATGCCCAATCGTATTTGGCTGGGGATGGGAAAGGGCGCTGGCAACGAATCATTTACTAGTACCGATCTCAATCCTTCTTTCGTCTGAGAGGCCACAGCCTAGATTCATGCAAAGACAAACCTGTTCTAGCAAAGAACCTTTGCATGATTATACTATTCACCCTAATTGAGCCAAGGATAACCCAGAGTTTCAGGCCAAGGTTAGACTTCGAAAGCAGCTGAGCCACGAAACACTAAATCCAGAGCTGTGTGGGATGGGGAGGTTTTCGGCCTAGTCTGGATGAGTGCAACGAGTTAATGCTGCTACGAATGAGGAACAAGCCCATAAGATTCCTTAGAAGAATTAGATAATGGCGAGATGGCTGGTGACTTAGGTATCCAATTCGAAGGTGAAAGCTAGTGCCCGTGCCTGAGGAAGAGAAACAAGCTATCTTAGAGGGAAGAGAAACAAGCTATCTTAGAGAATTCTGGTGCATGTGATAATAGAGCGCAGGAGAATGTAGATCAATTGGATCTCGACAAGGCGACCTGATCTAATTATAGAGAGTGGAACAGCTTAACTATGTCAGATGCTGGCAAGCTTATTCACTAGAAAACTGTGATGGATACGTTCCTGTTGATATCGATGGTGATCGGTCATGGTATCCATAGCTTAGCTTCTTTTTATACCATGGCAGGGGATTCATCCGAGCGAGATGTTCGACGAAAATCCATCTCCGCCTCTTGATACATAGTTGGCCGGGTTCTAGGATTAAGACTCAAGCCTATAGGATAGGATGAAGACGAAAGCCCGAGCAAGATCGTCGCCTACGCGTGGGGCCATTGCTGACGCCCCTTGCATTCCAAATGCTATTGTGGAAATCTCGCCAAAAGTGGAGATTGTGCCCTAGTAGCCGCTTCTTACCCAGGTGCTGCCATTAGTTTTCAGGTGCTGCCATTAGTTTGCCTTGTTCGGAGGCTCCTCGAATTGATCTCTCTTATAGATGATTTTGGGTCGGTTTGATTCTTCATCATGATCATTGGAATTCAGAGGCTTTTGACCTTCCTTCTAAGGAAAAAGCTAGAACTTATCTCTTACACTTCAGAAATAGGTTAACATTCGATTCGGTTCATTGGATTCCGGGCCGGCCAGTGCATAATCCGTAGGGAGTCTTGATTATCAATAAGATTTATGCCAACCTTTTCCTCTTCCTGCTGTCCCCGTGAGGCAGAGCTACCGTAGGGGCTGTGTTAACCGAAGGCTATTTTCCAATGACTAAAGACAGAGGTTGTTAGAGAAGATTGTTGTTATCTGGTTCAAGCTCTTCGCCCTCTTCAATGGGTTGCATGTCAGCAGCAGAAACATCTGAATCACGAAGGCGCGAACTGAAGGAGACTCTAAGACAGCTCATTTAGGCAGACTTAGAGCTAGCCACCTTTCTGACCTTGCAGACTTAGAGCGTAAGCACCAACACTCGCTACTTGACTAGAAAATGAAGTACTACTGGAAACTACTGTTGCTCACCGGGCTTATATCAAAAAATAGAAGAATAGTGTGTCCTCAATAAAGAAAGGAGCTGAGAGCCTATATGTCTGGAGGGGGTAGAAAAAGGAGGGTGATCTCTTACTTGCAATCTAGATCTTTCTTTTATATAATATATATATAGGGGCCTGCACTGGCGATAACTCCACTTATTACACGGTTACCCCTTTATTGGCTTAGCTGGCACTTCTACCGACTTTCGGAAGAAGGAAAGACAGGTCTGCTTCGAGCTATTCTAATTCCCTCGGGCAGAGATGGATCGCTTTTCATTAGAATATTCATTGTCTCTGTTGCACGACCTGCTACTATAAGACAGAGCACTCCTACTAGGAACTTCTAGGCTTACCGCGCTCTAACCTAACTATGAAAGTGGAGCAGTCGGGCCTTCGAGGAAGCTACAACCTTATAGTCACACAACTCTCAATAAAGACAGACAATAGAAAGCCGGCATCTTATTCCCTATTCTTCTGCTTCAAAATGTAAACACAGATCTTAGAATCAAATGTCTTATCCTATGGTATATGTAATTAACGAGAAAACCGGGAACCTCGAAAGAGAAGGGCGGCAAGTTAACGTTGCGCTAAATCCACCAACGGAATTGCGCTTCCAGGTTGATTTCAGTACCACTTCAGACCCCTTATCCCAGTATGGAGCCACCTTCTTACTTAACCCAAGACATTAACGGAGCAAGGTCTATCTATCTATCAGGCCTAACTTGCTGCTATACGCCAGTGCTCGCATAGAATTGGATCCCCCCGCGGGTAATCTAATCTGATGGCAGTTCGATTGCTTTCACTGTACAAGAAAAGATTCGAGTCCCGAAGTTTCCAAAATGAATTGATTCGCATTGCTTTCATCAAGCACACTGTCTGGAATAACTGCAAGACAGCAATCCGCCTATCTCTTTGAAGAATTCCACTCTAGACCCATAAAGTCCAGAAGCAAAGCATATTGGATTTCCTGCTCAGTAAGAGGAGCTCGAAGTTAATTTGAATAGGCTTCAATCTATGCAGCCCCTAACAAAACTTCCAAGAGTCCACAAGGAAGTAGTCATCCAAAAAGATATGAATTTCCATTAGGTCCTCTTCTCCTAGCTCACCTCTACTTTGGTTGTCGTCCTCCTTCCACTCTGGGCCTAGCGAGATTCCAAGAAACAGTGTCTTCCGGGAAAGGAAAGGATATTATGGGCTTGTGCTTAATCCGCTACACTCCTTTCGAGCTGCCATGCTCATCCTTTTCGACCTCACCAGGGGTAGGATTCCACCTATATAATATCAACAATTTGATCTATTATCTTCTCTTTTATTCCATTGGTGAGAGCGTCTATACATTGACCCGCGGATATCCCAGCTCCCGAGCTCTAGTGGTTATGCCTTCTACAACGAGGAAGTACAACTAGGATTCAAAGGAATTGATCTTCCCTGATCGTGAACGCAGTACAAAAGGTTTATACATCCGAACTTCCCGAGCCTCGGGAGTAACTCCAAAGGCAGATCTTTCAACGTGAAGCAGCTCTAATGGATTCTTATTCCCGACGATTCGTTATAATCTCCGAGTATCTCTATCCTTCTCGTCGGGCTGATGAGGCCTGCTATGAAAAGGGATAGATAGTCACTACCACACTCAGAGTACTCCTATGGCGATATACATGCCATCAGAATACGACCCAAGAATCAACTCTTATCTATCTTACAAGTCTCCAAGAATCTACTATTATCTATGTTCCTAGTCTCTTTGTCTTAACTTTCTCTTCCTGGGAGCCTTGCCGTGAGACTACCTTACCTGTACCAATTGGGATCTATTTTTTCTTCTAGGGACAAAGACGGAAAGCGTCTCGTGGTCTCCCTCATTCATGCTCAACGCCTTGCTCAGACAAGCGGATAGCGAACGGTTTATGGCTGTTCAGAAGCTCCGAGGAACCGGGCACCAGCTCTCTTTTCGCCAAGCTACTACTTGTTAATCTAACTATATTTCGAGAGTCAACCGGTATTCTCTACACTGCTTTGGCTGCCTTTCGCCAACACACCCTACTTTATGACTGGAACTGGACTTTCACTGGACCTGGCTTTGTTGTATCTCCTTCTGAAATCCCTTACTGGAAGTCTACCTTGCCACCCTAGGGATTATACTTTCTTAATAGAATTCTGAAGTTCGAGTTAGAGACGGACCTGAGAGACTGACTTTATTACCCCCGAGCCTTGCTTTACTTGTCCTCTTTCTTTTCTTTCTGAGTTCAATTGGGCTTGCCTGAAGAAGCTAGAATATTCATACTAGAATACGAATACTAGAATATGTATACTAGAATATGCATACTATTCCGCCTAAGACATCGGTAAACTAAAGCAATTAGATAGAGTAGTTCTCCGTAAGAAAAGTAGCGGCTTTCTCATTATGCAATACACGATCGATTCCTCTATAACTCCAAATCAAATAGCTTTTATAGGGGACTCCCTTTGAAGAGGAATTCAATATGATTCTTTTTCTCTTACGAAAGTCTAACTCAATCACTTACTGCTAAACTCCATATCTCATTTATTTCCTGTCGTCTTAAAAGATTCGAATCTGTCATATAAACATAACCCTTTAGAAAGAACTCTCACTATTTTCCGACTATTGGCACTGATGACTGAGCTGAGGGAAGAAAACAAACTGCCTTGCGCTCGAATGAAGACTGAACCGCGTCGGCAGCGATGGCGGCTATCCGGGCTCTTGTGAACGGAGAACTCAATTGCTTTCTGGCGTGCGCTCCTTCTGTTCTAACGATTTCAAGGCCTTCCTTTGGATGTTGGTAATTTGAGCTTTCTTTTAGTTTAGTGTAGGTTCTCCGTTGGTTTATAGTTGGTCTAGTGTTTCCTTCCGATTGAGTCGGAAATCTCTGCTTTACTTCCATCACGGTACACCTATTAGATTCAAGAAAGGCGTCGGTCGGGTTCAGCTAAATAAACCTGTCTCGCATCCTTCCTATTGCTATTGCACACTACAAACTCTATTAGTCAATAATCCATAGTCTAGAGAAGGTAAGCGGGAGGAGAAGATAAATAATCCATAATCTAGAGAGGGTAAGCGGGAAGAGATAGAAGAAATAGTATAAAGAAGGAAGGGTATCGGGAAGGCAAAGAAGAAATAGTATAAATAAAGAAATAGTATAAATAAAGGTATCGGGAAGGTCGGGAAAGCAAATAATCAATCAAGTAACTACTAAGGCAAATAAAGGTTAGGGTGCCGACATAATGTATTCAATGTTGTTGGTATACGGGTACTCCTCTTGACTTCTATTCCATGCACGAACTATTTCACATCTAGACGGTCGGGGACGTCAATAAGAATTAAGATAAACGATGGAGGTAAGTGCCTATTGCTTTAGTACTGGGGTCAGTCTCTAATTTCCGTACGTTTAGATGCGGGTGCCTATATCTTATATGTGTATGCTATGAAAGCTCTTGAAACAAGGGAAAGGCCTACGAATAGGTCTGCTCCGAATAGGCTCTTTTCCTCCGAGCTGCTTCGTCCCTCTCCCGTTGATTGAGATAGTTGTGGAAGAGAATCCAATCAATCCTCTTTGGAACCTAAGCCATCCAGTTCGTGATCGTGTGTCTTAGTCCTGCAAGCGGGAAGGGAATCCTATCCTAAATGAAATAACTGTGCCTATGGTGTGAGGTCCACTACAAGGGAAGGAAAGAGGTCTAGTATAGAAGGACACACATAATGTATTTGATGAAGGTCAGCAACCATACTCTAATTATCAGAAGAGATGTGGTGCGCCAATGATCTAATATGACATAACAATAAGGAACCTAACTAAATAAGAAGGAAAGAATCAATCAAGAGTATAGAAAACAGGGTGCGTGCTTCTTCCTTTAGTATCGGGCTCAATCATAGCTCTATTATTTTAGTGCCTATATAAGGGTCGGGTCCTCGAACCTCTGGTACTGGATACGTTCTTCCGAATAATAGGTGGTTCAGGTAAATATAGAAATCAATATCAATCAAATAGAAGAGTGAATAATCAGACAATTCATATACGGAAAGTGTGCTGGCTGGGAAAGAATCAGTTGTTTATATGTGTTGGTGAGCCATCTAGCTTAAGTACGCCGGTAAGCCTATCCATTCGCCCGCCCTATAAGCCATTAGGAGAAAGCTTCCAGGCATATTGGGAATTCCAATGTTCATTATATCCCGTTCTGCTTCTTAGGACGCATAAATCGTTCCATACCTATGCAAGAAGGTTCATGAACAAGTCTCATAACCTCTGTCTGATCTTCGGACCTGTTTAAGAACGAAACGGACTCCGCAGGGGAATCTCAACTCACTGCTTACCCTAATATGAAACTATAACACACTGCTTCCCTATGATATTAATCTATCACTCACTGCTTACCCTCCAATTCATTGATTCTAAGTATAAGGAGGCTTTTTCCCTTCTCTTCTTAGGAGTCCGCTTGATCAAATAAGGATGGTTACTACCTATCTATCATACGGCTTTCTCACTTCTTTTTCTCTGCGCTCTGTCGAAAAATCCATAGTGCTTTTTTCTTTTAGGATAGGATCAAAAGCTCGGGATAGTGGAATCGAAGTCAGTCTCAAAGAGTCAGAACGTCGGCAGGCATTCCTTCATTCCCCTTTTTTGTCCCGGGTTTTGGTTTGAACCACCGCATCATCTTCCAGTCCCTACTTATAATCTTTTGCTATGTCCCCATCATGTGTGATTCCTATGGTACCAGGCCAAGATGACTTTCTTCTTATTCCTGATAAAGCCTTTATTGGAAATGATTTCTTTCTGGGAATAAAAGAAGGAAGAATTCAGAGTGCCCCCCTACTTGATCTTCCCCATGGAGATGTAATTACAATTGGATGCCAACAATATCGATAAACAGGCACTTAAGCAAAGAGGAAGGATTCTCCTCACAGCTCGGGAGTCCCCTTCCACACGGAATGCTTCCTCTCTAAACTCTCGCTATACTATTCTTTTGGGCGGGAGAGAGGGAAAGTCAAGCATAAAACCAACCGTTTATGAGTGATTAGGCGGGGACAGGATTCGTTATAGGGGGCGCTATCTTTAAGAATCAAAAGCCATAAGCGCTCGGGTCGACCTATTCTATTGAGTGGACGGACCTGAACAGAGAATCCGATTCCGAGTCCCCAGAGCTATATATTACACTCTCTCCCGCAGAAGCCAGTCCAAAAGTGTCTTCACAAGAATGCCTTCCAAAACAGATTATTCGCAGATCGAATGGATCATCTTCTACTTTTGTTACCTTCTCCGCAATATTAGCCTTGGAGTCCTTTTTCAAGCACTGCCTTATCTTCATTGGGAAGGAATCTGGAATAAGTAATAGGAATCCAGCTCTTTCTCGTTCAAGCCAACAACTCATAATCAGGGTGCGCGGCGCAGTGTACTCGCAATGGAGTTCCTTCGATTGTTTCAGTAGAGACGTCGGTTATATATCTATATATCATATCAAGTCCAAATAGATCATATAAAGTAAGCGGGATAAGGATAATAATCCGGATTAAGATAAGAAGCCACAGATCTTTTCTCTCCACTAACAATAACTCAGGACTAGGAATATGACCTTACACCTTCACCAACCAATTCTATACCCCGAAAACCGTCATTGAACTTGTTTGCTATGAAGATCCTTTATCTCCTCTAACAAGCGCAGGACAGTCATCTTTCTTGTTTAACGCCTTGACCTTCACGAGAAAGTCAGAATTGAACACACAACTAATGAGTTCAGCTCGGAACCGCCAAGAGAAGATGTTAAAGAAATAGTATGAGTAGGAACCATATCAGAAGCGGGAACAAGAGAAGAGAATGCCCAGAAGGAGAAGAATCCGTTGAAAGATTGGGATCTGCTGCGGGAGAATCATAAGTATCAGATGGACACCAGATGCGGGATAATCCAGTACTCGTTTTGATGCCCTAAGTGTTTTTTCGCTACTGCCGGCATTAATTAAGGGCACCAATCCAATCCTTTCCTTTCCTTTTCTTTGCTTTCGAAAGACCTTTTTCTGCTCTACCTATTACTTTTACTGCTGATGCTGACTCTTAAGCTAAGCCATGGGTACCTCCACCTAAATAATGATATTCGGTAACTCATCAAAGAACTCACTCATGTAAAAACTCTAGTTTTGAACTCACGTTAGCACTAGGGAACAAATCCCATTATTGGCTCCAATGCTTTTTCACAGCCTTTAGTTGTCTTCAATAAGTTCATCATTGGAAGATCTTTCTTATGAATCTGACCTTACCGGCTTGGCATCTCTTTTGCCCCGACCTCGACTCAAAGGCACTTTGAGACCCGAACCCGGATACTGATCTCCATAAGTTATATAACGAGTTATTACCAGAAAGAGCACAACTACTCAAAATGTTCATCGTTCATCGGTGCGTTAGTCCGGTGGCTTTATGGAGTCCGTTGTTTGGGCGTTAGTGAGTTGCCCGGGGTTGAGTGGAACAACCAGATACAAGACTTGATACGAGCAATCAATATAGTAGGTATGGGAGCAGTAGTAGGTCCGACGCAACGCTTAGTAGCATTATACTGGATACTGGCGCCAAAGTGCTATAAGTTCTCAAGCCCTTTATTGTTGATACTAGACTCGATATATGTGACCCCTACCCTAGGAAGGCAGAAAGAAAAGAATTGAGTGAGCTTCTGTTAGCGAGTTATTGGTTTAGTTCTTGTGTCGGTAAGTTAATAGTATGATTGTCCCGCCTCGCCTCCTTGTCGATGAGATCATAAGCTGTTGAAAGTGACGTTCTAGTTTCATCTTAGAGATCTGGATCTGAAGCCAAATCCTTATTATAAGCTTGATAAGAAATCGAAGGATAGTTTCTAGGTGTAGGTGCATTGCAAAGATATATAGCAGAAGTCCGCTCCTCAATGAATCTTTTCCTCGGCGCAACAAGTCCGCATTGACGCTTAGAAAGATAGCAGCTCGGCTCTTCACTTGGCTTGCTAGAGCACTCTCGTTAGCGCATCCCGAACGTCACCTTTCTCACTGGTTGCTGACTTCGGCACTGCTTACCTTACTCTTACTTAAATAGTAGCATCCCGAACTCTACTTTATGAATCGAAATAGTAAGTAGCAGCCAAAGCACATTATGCAATGAATTCTGGATTAAGCCCTGTTTCCGGAAGCTCTGGAGAGTTCTGTGCGTGCCTCAATTCCTTCTTCCGCGTTAGGAGTTGCGTGAGTTTAGAGTTAGTTGTGGGGTTAACACTTATTTGAGTTTTTGGATGCTAATGCTTATCGTTGCGGGGTACGCCTATGATATGAGTTTTGCTGGTTGTTGACTTTCTTTATTCTTTCTATCTATAAGTGAATGCTAACTAATCAGATTATTCCCAAGACTTCGGTGGAGCAGGAGCAGAGCAAAGAATAGAGCCTGCAGTCAACAGTGTTGTTTACGCTTAGAGTCAGGTGTCAGTGAGATTCTCTTCTTTGATTACAGGCCAGTATCGCCCTACTGTTGAGCGGCGCAAGACGCAGCAAGCAATAAAATCCAATGAAACTCAACTGCAACAAGCAAGGGAACTGCGCACACAAGTAGTAGATCGAAAGAAGAAGTCAGAGAACAAGCACACAAATACTCAAATCAAGAAGTAACGGAACAAGCACACGTGAGCACCTTTATTGGTGTTTCGGAAGAATACATAGGTTGTGGATAGCCAATGATATAACTCGCTAACGTTTGTTTTCGTTTAGTATATTAATTTCATGGTATTCTCCTATCCTATGTTATAAGTCAATCTATGTAAGTGTGACATTTTCTTCTTTTGCACTAAATTCCATTATGCCTATCTGAGTTATTAATACTCGTTATCAACTAAAGGGCTTCTTTCTCCTCTTGAACTATACTAAAGTACTTAGCGGGCGGCACACTCAAACCTGCGAGCTACAGGTGCAAGCCAAAGAGACTCCACTGATCAACACACCGAACAAGACTTGAAAAACGTATTAGTTGACTCTGCACTTCAGGAATATGCGCTGAAGAAGGTAAGGCGGGAAAGACGTATTAGCAACAGGCAAAAGTGAGGAAGCTGTGCTAGGAAAGTAGACCCAGAGCAGAGTCCAATCTCATCTCGGTAATCATAATAGGATATAATAATAGGATTTTGCGATAGGCGTAAGTAAAGGCAAGGGTCTCTGGATCTAGTATTCGTTTATTCGTATAAGTTGAAGGGCGAAAGTCAGGATTCAGGGAAGAACATAAAGAACTTTGCTTAGAAACGATGCTAGAGAGGCGTAACAGTGGAAAGTCCAGCTCACTCGACAAGCAAAGGAACAAACAAAGAAAGGGAACCAAGTAGGCTTTCCTCGGATCGGACCCAGATACAACTTCTGAACTTAGCGCTTCAAAGCAAGTACCTTATCCTGCAACTTGGGATGAAATTGGAACAGGCCATTCTCTGGTCTACTCTTCTACTCTTTATCTATTGGAAAGGGTGCTAGGCTGAAGAGAGGGAGTACAGAGTTGGTTGGAAGGAGCACATCCCACAACTAGTAATAATATGTGTGGACATAAAGAGAAAGGGCATGTTCTGAGCATAACCCTCACTCACTGCAGCAGATGAGCATTCCTTATACGAGAAAACATAAATGGATTCTTCTGTTGGACCACACCTCGCATTAAAGCCAGTAAGATATGATTCCCCGACACTCGACACGGATTGAATTCCATTCCTACTTGCTACAGCAGGACAAGACAAAACAAGAATCATAGGCCGACTCACTACTACCATAAGAGACCGCTCTATTACTTGGGCATTGTTAAAGAGCTCTGATCTCTACTACGATGAAAACTGGCTACACCTAAACTTCGTACCCAAAGTCAAGAGACGAAACTGGAAGTTCAAAACCGCTTGCAGTTTACTTGCTTTCTTTTATTAAGTATTCTATTTTCTTATAGTAATTCCACGAGTCGTTGCTTGGTGGTTTCTTCCGCCTTTACCTTCTGTTGCTGGTAACAACACTTCTTGCCTTTATTTACTTATTATGTTATGAGCTTGCTTCTGAAGTACCTTGCAGTGATCTGATTGGTAAGACCTCTTAGCACCTGTAGCAAGCAGTTTCGAGTGTTGCGGTTCAGTCTTTACTTAAGCAGCAAACGGGAGGGTCTTCTAAGGCATCAGCATCATAACAAGCAATCTTATCTTCTGCGCTTGCAAGTGAAAGTCCTTATTTTCCTTTTTTCGTATCTGCGCACTATAATCAATGATCAGTGAGTGACTAAAGCGCTTACGGAGTGTCAACTTCTGCTAGATGAGCTGCTTGATGACATAAATGATTTGTGGACTGCCGGCTCTAATCTAAAAGGGCTCTTCCCAATTCTATGATTATATGACATCATCTGGAAAGAAGGATTCCTGTTTCAGCGTTTACTGTTTTCTCTTGTTTCATCATATAGAGAGGGGTGAAGTTGGTTCCTAAAGTCAGAGAAGAGGGCAGCTTAACTTCAAGGAGAGGCCTCTATAATAAGTTGAGGGTGCTAGTGTTGTCTATTCCCTTTCTTCCCCGCTTGCTGCGTACTTGCTATATTCCTATTCCTATTCAAAAGCACTTGATTCTTCAACTTAGAAGTATTTCCTTTTCCTGGTTGAGTTGACTCGCACCTTCACTCAAATGTATATACCCAATCACTTGAAGCTACTATGGCAGAAGATCTGAATCTGAAGTTTCTAAGCAGTAACTAATGACTCACCAGCTTCTCATCGCTCGCCCTGTCGCTCACCAGTGCTTTACATTACCCTCAGTTTGTCCGAGAGAAGGTATCTATGCTCGAAAGGAGGTATCTTCATGAGTAGGTAATAAAGAGTCAAAGAGTGAGTTTTCATTGCTCTTAAGAAATCACTAAAGTTCACAAATTGGAGTTTCACAGGTCTAAGGTGAGTGTAAATTATAGGCTACGAGTGTGCATTCTAAGCTCGGTTCAAGGTCTTCATAGCTCGATTCTCTGAATAGCAGCAGTAAGACCATTTCTGAAAGGCCAAATGAAACGTTAACATTATCCTTTCTCAAGAGACAGTGAGAGCTCATTCCCCAAAGAAGGAAAGTTCAGTCGTATCGCATCGCTTTCACCAACGTGGATTGTTTGGTTGTTATCTCTCTGCGATCAAAGTGCTAAATGAACAGTTTGAATACAAGATTCTATTCGCTCTAGTTAATGCATCCAAATTGATTTGTGCGCAGGCCAATCTCGTGTCCCGTGCTCCCCTAAGAAATTCTCTCTCCCTAATCCAAAAATCTATATGATTCATAATTAGCTGCTCCATCAAGTATTCAATGCAGGAGTGTTTGTCTCGTGTACAGCCTAGCCTCTTTATCGTCATTTAACCTATGGTCAAGGTTGCTCATGGCAAAATCCATCATTCAGGTACCAACAAGTACTACTAAATAAGCCGAAGACAACAGGCATAAAAAACAGCCTTATAATACTTTCTTTACAGTCCGAAACTCTTTGCTTGAAGTCTACTGCTACTGCCTTAAATGCTATGTTCCTGTTTGAGTATAGTAGGATCACACATGTATTGCTTTCTTGCTGACTGCTCTGGCATTCCTGTACTTGTTCCATCAATACCTATGCTCTAGTTTGAGTATTCCTTTACAGACTTGAAAACTTCTACTTTCATCTTGATTTGTTGTTTTCGGTTCTTGCGTTGTTGGCGCCCTGGGAGTTTCCTGTGTTCATCAGCTTACTGAGTTTAGTATTAATATGAAGCAAGCAAACAACGTTGATCTCTATTATAAAGCAATAGGAGGTCCATGTTACTAATAAGATACGCATTTCAATAGCCTTAAGGGGTAAAAGAGAGGAGATTTGGATAAGATAAGAAGAGTTGACCTCATGTTACACTATTCAAAATAAGGGTTTGACAGCCCACTAACCCATGATAGCAAGCGCTAAGTCGACCAAATCGGATACAGTTGAAAGCATAGTGACAGATGAAAGGGTAGAATTGAAAGCAGTAAAGGGGGAATGAGAAACCGGAGCATAAGACTGAAAACAGTTGTTGTTTCAGTAATACTTAAGTTGTGGAGGGCGCGGTCCAAATCTCATTACACGGATTAGCACTTATAGGATCGAACTAATATCAATCAGATCTGAACTACGGAATCGGAACCCCGCTCTACTGTGGCTAAGGGGAAAGGAACGAAAACAGGTGGACGAACAATTCCTTTGTTCGTCTGTCTTTCTATTCGAGTAATATATCCTGTGTGTTAACGCATGTATACGTGGCGGAAAGATCTAGTTTCTATATGACAAATCTGAATTCCATTATGGTATAGTATAACCTATGTGTGACGCCTATAGGAAATGTAGAGGAAAGATCCAGCTTTTATTATAACAAATAAGAATCAAAGGTATAGTCAAATCATAATCAAAGGTCTAGTAATAATGGGTGGGAAAGGCAGACTAAGACAAAGGAGTAGAAGCCTACAGCAAAGAAGGCATAATGCAAGTCAGAATACTGGTCTACAATACAAGACCATGCTACGAGACCATTAAGACCGATAGGAATAATTGAACCAATCCACCAATAAGAGAGTTTATCTACTATCGAAAAGACTTCGTCTCTGTGGAATGAATCATACCCCCAAGAGTGTAGCGTCAGCGAGCTAGTGTAGTTCAAGCCTGATTTTAGTAGTTAGCTCTTTGAATTGCTCGAGTATAGATTCTCTAGTAAACAAGCCTACTTCCTACTGTCACAAGCTTATTTCATTTAAATAACTCCTGTTCGCACACCAGAGTACTTTCAGGATTCCCCGACAAGAACTCAACTTAGCAGAACAGAACCGAAATGATTAAGTGGCATCGAAACTTTCTCTACTTAACCTCGCTTCGGAAGCAAGTCCTTTTTTGAGGGGTTCAAAACCCAGACTTACTGCTTTCTTTTTACATAACCCATATAGCATTAACTACAAAAGTGGGGCAAGTTTGAAGCTACCCTTATTCGTCTTATGAATTGAGTTGCATTCTGCTCTCTCTATAATAGAGTCCCTCCGAACTCCTACTGAATATATCGGTACCCGCACCCGTATACTGATTGACCTCGACTTGAAGAACCGCTTCGTTCGCTTTATGCTTCATCTGGGCACTGCTTAACCTATGATTCTGAAAACGATGAAACAGGAACTGTTCATTACTCTTTTTCTTTTGCTTCAACACAATAACCTGTCTCTACAGACTTATAGCCAAGAACTCTGATCTATAAGATTCCATCCGAACGTACCCTTTCTGGTCGTGATTCCACTGCTGTAACTGAAACCAGACTGGAATCTGGAACAAATCACCTGACCTGATCCTTGCTTTGGATCTCGTCGATGTTTACTTTCTTTCTCTAACAGCTGATGGGGGATTGATATAACTACCCTCAAGAATAGACCTCGGGCTTTACGATCTAACACATATGGGGAAGGGATAAGAAACCAATTGTAGAATAACTGGGAAGCAGCCGAGCCTTACTCGTCAGGTAGCCAATCTTACTTATTACTTTCTAGAGCCCACTGCTGACTCACAGTCTTACTATCCCTTCTTTCTTTCTTTGCGGAGGATAAGAATGAGCACAATTTCCTATCATATGGCAGGCTTACCGAGGGAGCCGGTCTATCATCCAACGGATATGGTTTGCTACGACACCAGCGAAGGGAACTTGATAGGCAGTTCCGGGGGCTAAAACAGGAATAGTGGATATCCCGCCTAAAGGAGTAGATTGAACTGGATTCCGCTGAGCAAGAAAGTCTGAGTGTTCGCATAAGGGATTAACTTTGTATTCTGAAAAGTGTTCAATAGGAAGAGCCAAGATAAGAAAGTCGCTCTGACTTCACTTTATACTTGAGGAGCAGGTCATGAATGATATGTTTGAAGAGCATAAGGTTTGGAGTTAGGGTCTTCGCGAACAAGAGGACCAGACCAGGATAGGGCCCCGCTGAGCCATCCGAATAAGGCAAGTACTTTTCAAAGGAAAGGAAGAGCTGGTCTTGCAGAGCCTCGGGTGAGTAGGTAAGTATTAGGTGTATTAGCTGTATAACTACCCTTCCTGGAATACTTTATAACTCGGCCTAGGGCTATCGACTATGGATACCTTAATGGAATCCTCTCTCAAACGCTTTGGAAGCTTCATCTTTCACTGCTTTGACTTTGTTCGTGGAGTTGATATCTCTTTATTCTACAAGTGCCCCTGGGCGAGCGAGGTAACTCACAGCTCATAGGATCTATTCCGCTCTCCCGGAGATCACTGAACTCTGCTGAAGCGGGTTAGGCGCTTTCCACATTAGGAAGCAAACAATTGGTAATGTTGATCTGCAGGCACTGGCATTCCTAGGACTCGTTTTCTTTACTTGACTCGGCTTCTACGTTAGTTCCCCCAAGGGTCTAGTAGTGTTCACTCCGTACAAAGAAGAAGAAGTTAGTGTTTGTTTCTACTCTAGCCTAATGTCTGGTTTAGCATCAGAGTGATCGTCATCAGGGTCTGCTAAGGCAGCGGATTGATTTACTGTAGCTTTAGCCTTCCCTGGTGAAGTCCGGGCTCGGGGGTATCGTCCGCTGAGTTTGCATCTACAGAGTTAGCATAGTCTATCGTAGCGGGAACACTCCCTTTGAGTCAACTCCCCCTGTCAAAATACCTTTTTGAAAACTTACCCGGCGAAAGGCTCTTACTTACCCGGCTGCTCTTACTGAGCTGGCTATGCAGTCCTCCTTTTCTTGCTTCCAGAGTTCCTGGGTACTTGTGTACTAGCACTTCCTTGCCTTGCTTTCCGGGGACTTGGTTCACAGGCTCGGGCTTAGAGGTATGGATGGTCCCGGCTTGCCTAGTTCTTTGTTACAAGAGGCAGGATCGATTTCATCTTTTCCAAGTGTCCATGCTCCTACGTAGACTTCTGCTGCTATTCTAACTATCATGGATGGTTATGGTGGTTCCCCAGCTGCTGCTCCTATTCCTTTTGATGGTGCCAAATCAGGTTACTTTGCTGTTTTAGCTTGCCCAGTAGGCAGTTAGATGTAACCGGCAGCAGTACTATGATAGCCTTAGAGCGCAGATGTCTCTGTCCCTAGGAACGTGATGCTTAGGTGCGAGGTTGAGATGACGGAAAGACAGAAGAGGATAAGCTGCTTTAAACAGGGCATGCCACAGCTGGGCTATTGTCTTATAATCAAATGACAAAGTGGGTAGCAAGCAGCTCTTTAAGCAGCAGGTTTTCATCGATCAAATGTGAACTATGAGACGCTTGTATTTGCCGGGACATTCTCTGCTCTTTTGATGTCGTCCTGGGATTTGCCCCTTCAGTAGAGAGTAAGGGCTGGTCTGCATCTCGGAAGGAAGCTGGTATGTGTCTCTATTCATTGTTTTCGCTTTCCCCGGACCGCCACGAACTGACTTTCTTTGATCACTAAAAGTCTATGCGAATGCTAGATCTCCAGCCCCACTACACTGGATTTATTCGGTTCCTTCTCTGCTTCTGGGTGCAACTCCACTTCAATCTTTACTTATAGCTCTTCTTTCCTTAGGTTTACCTAGAAGTCAAAGTAAGGATCCCCTCACTGAAACTAGAAGTCCATTGACTAAGAAGTATACCTGGAACAAAAACTTCACGGAAAGTCAAAGGCTTTCAGCACCTTAAGCAAAAAGCGGCTAGAGCAAGATCCACTGAGTAAAAGTACTGCCTTGCCAAAAGCTACCAACCAAAGAAAGTAGAACCCTTGAAAGAGAGACGTAGGCCCGAAAGCAAGAGAGAGAAGGTTTCGTTTACCACTGGAACTGGAGTATCGGAACTAGCACGACGAACAATGCTCGGCACTCTGTAAAGTTAGCCCCTAATCAAGCTCCAAGGTGACTTTATCAGTAAAGAATATGGAAAAACCCGGCACGCAGTTCCCGCTAGCATGGATCCATGGCTCCGTAAAACCATAAAGGGAAAAGTGATATCCTTCTGTGTTTCCACTCAGAGTCAGAAGATATTTGACTGCTTTCGTCCCGAACCTCTTATTATTCGATTCGATTTGATTCTTTTTGTCTTCCCATTTATTGAGAGATTATTACTTAGGTATATATCCAAACGGCTCAATTGCCTGGACATGAATTGGCTCCACGATTCCTTGGTTACGCCGGCCGAGTCCTGATCCGGGGAGGAATTTCTCGGAACTTGAACTTTACAAAGACATTGTAACTAAAAGAAGTCAGGGGTCAATATTCCTTGACAGGGGGACGAAGTATTAGTATTAAGGCCACTCAATGACCTGCACTTGCTCGAACGGGAATCCTGCCAACAAGCAACGCAACCAGAGTTCTCAGTTCAGAGTCGACAACAGCCAGAAATTCCAACCAGTAACTAGATCGTCCTGAAGACGAGAAGAAGTGGCATTTGGAAGTGTTGCTGCCGGAACATTGAGGTTTCTAAAGAACAAGGCTTGCACTGTCTTTTGACACTTAGGCGCACAGCGTGCCATTGGTCATGCCTACGGTGCCAAAAATTCCCTGTCCTAATAAGAGTCGTTTCGGGAACGTGGAATGTCAGAGAAATGCAAATGTTATAACTCCAGAAAGTAGATCCATCGGTTCAAAGCTTGAACGGGACGGTCCTCTTTATTCAATCTCTTTGCGGGACACTGACTCTGATATTGAAAGAATAGGCGAGCTAGTAGTGTGCCTGTGCCTAGCTAACAGAATATGGATTAGTGGGAAGGTAGGATCTGATCCAGTAGGCTTCACTTCCTTACCTTCACTCTGACTATCGGTATCGGGGAAAGAAATGCTCTAAATAAAGATTAGGATGGCATTGATCCGACAGCAGGAAGCGAAAGTATCTGTCCCTGGTGCAGGTGAATGCAGTGAATGAACAAGGCTTGAAGCACCTTTCTTTCTTGCCCCTAAGCCTTCCTTCATCAATAGAGAACATGGTCCAACATGGAATCTATCTCTATCTATAACATAACTTATGGAGTATTAAACAATAGCTTCTTTCTTCCCCCGTCGGATGATGGCAACCTTTTCATTCACACTTCCTCCGGCATTCTATTCGATTCTATTAGAACTTTAGAACACCGGCCGGCTGAAAGAAAGCGTAACGAGCCATAAGACTAGTTCTCTCTGTGTGGGCGCGGGTGCATAATTGGACTATTAAGTCATAATCCAACTGAAGTGGGTAGTATATAATAGTGCTAATCTCGGGTTTGATCCAGGTCCGCTATAAGACTTCTGGTGGTAAGCATGAGAATGAAGTCAATACTAATCAAAACTAATCATAATTGCGGAGTGGGGCCCCAGCCAAGCCTTACTATATCTATACATGTCCAGGCCTGACTCACTAGCTTCCAAGCACTTATCCCCTTTCTCTAATTCTGTTATTTGTGTTCCGTGTTTGTTAGTGGAAGTCTCTTACTGTTGACCCTATATCGATCGACTGACTGGGGACGCGCTACGGCGTACCTATATTCTAATAATACCGAGGTTGGCTCTCTGAGAGGCTAGTGCAATTCCTTCCAGTGGTGGTTTCAGTCCCAGCCAGTTTCTCGATCTTATAGTTTTGAGTCCAATTCTGTATTTCGAGTTGTTGACTCTAGACACTACCGCTTTACTCTGACTTTGGAGGTCGGTTCTTTTTATAGCACTTACAAGTTGGATTCGGCTGTTAGGGATGACTTCTTAACCCCCTGATCCGCTAGCAATTCTGAGTTTTCTTCTTTGACTTGCTTGCTAGGCACTAGTTCCCTCTTTTACTTACTTGTTTCGATTCAAACATATATTCTTCCATCCCAGTTCCATCCTTATTGGCAGTAGCTCACTTCTGTATTTCTTACTTGGTAGTAGCTTGCCTATTAGTAGTGACTTGTTGGGTTGCTTGTCCGTAGGTCAATATGGATTCTCTGGATTCTTTCTTTCTATTAGAAATGTAGATCGAGAAGGCTGCCCTTCACCCGCGAAGTAAGGTTAGTTTGAAAGTATCTGAACAAGGAAAAGAGCCAACCCACCAAGCTAGAAAGATAAGATCCATTACACCATCATTACTTGGGTGACTCCTCGTATTCAAAGAAAAGTGATATATACTCAAACACCCCTTCTTTCATAGGATTCTTCCTACTTGTAAACTCAATCTAATATGAAGGAAACTGTCTGCGTGAGACACTGTCTTTTACTAATAGATCCACGAGGGGTTAAATCCATCGATGTAAGTAATGAAGCAGTCGGGCTCAAGCTTGAAAGACCATCTATTGGGGCTATCAGATCATAACGCATAGCGCAAGTAGTAGCTTGTCGTTTATGTTCTCAAGTCAGCATCAAGCGGGTAATCCAAAAGATCTGGATCGGGATATTCTGCAGTTATAGTTTCATCCTTTGTTTCATCTGTTTGTCTTAGAGCGAGACCTTGCTGGGAGTGGAGAATTGCCATATTGTCCGGAGTCTCCTTCTTTTACTTGTGTTGTCGTAGAAGGGAGAGTAAGCAGTGATGGGTTCCGCACCTACACTAACATTGGTAGCAAGAGAAGAGATAGATGATAGATCAAAAGCATCAATAATCTCTTAATAATAATAAGTTAGCGAAACGGAACAAGCAATCTTCTCTTCTGCGCTTCAAACGGAACAAGCAATCTTCTCTTCTGCGCTTCAATCTTTTCCTGGTAATTCTAAAGGAATAGGTTCTTATTTGAGTTCTTCATGTCGAGTTGAGGCAATCAGATCTTATGCGCTCGAAGTCATTAATGCCCATAATATATTGCTTGTATCAAGAGAAAGAAAGTGTTGAGTAGCCTGTAAGGAATGCAATAAGCAAGTAGGAGACTTCAACTCATGAGTCAGGATCCAAAACAGCAGTAAAAGCATGAAATCGGAGAGTGATAGATCAATAGTCAGTGAAGTAAGATCCATGGTGGAGCTAAAGAGTGAGACGCTGCAGTGATAACCTTGTTTCCAGCAGTGCCAATCCGGAAAGCCTTAGCTTCAAGTGAAAGCCTTGTTGATGTGTGTGCGGGTTTCCGCTCTATAGTTAGTAGTGGAAGTTTGTGTTAGTAGTGGAATTCCAATGGTAGTATTTGATAGTCGATAAAGGGAGACTCACACTTGCACATGGGAATGGTAGGCTCATAAGTCAGAGAATAGAGTAAGACTTGAGGTAAGTATAGTTAGAACGAAAGAAATAAAGCACAGGCTTAAAAGCATTAGTGACAGGCTCTTAGATAGGGGAGAAGGGCTAAGTGACCATTTCAAGTGTTATAGGAAGTTAGAAACAAGTCCTGTGTTCGGGCACTCATATGACTAATAATTGAACTCAGAGGTGAGCTAGCTAGGGCTAAGAATGCACCTCAGTAGTCGCAGCTAGCGAGGGATAGAATAGAACTAGTAAGGGCAAGAATGAAACGAGTAAGTAGCAGCATGGCAATGGAGCTATGTATTAGTGAGTGGAGCTAGTAAGGGGCCAAGCAGATGTTCGACAGGCGAGCTAGGAAGCTGTGCCAAGCCGGTATAGTTGCATCCCAGTTTCATCAGTATTAGTTGGTGACGAAGCGGGAAAGAAAGATCAAGATGGGGGTTCGGTTGCAAGCGTTGAATCATAAATGACAGTATTAACTTCAACAAGGCTATCGAAAGATTAAGCTAATGTTGGGTCTAGTCCAGTGGAGTTTGAAAGTATTGTTTCGGGATCCAATCTTAGATACGGTGCGAGAGAAGGTAGATATGAAATGGATGAGTTGTGCTACGCATAGGGAAGGGATTGTTGACAGTTAAGTTAAAGAATCCGCTGTTTTAAGAGGATGAGAGGCAGTTCGTAAGGAAGCAAAGCAGCAGACGGTTCTGCACTTCTAGTTTGGGTCGGCTTTGTTGCGAGGTGTCAATCATACGACTCTCTTTCGAGCACATTGTCTAGAATAGAAGGGTCAGAAGAGATATATTCCCCATAAAGTGAGAATGGAGCTTGTGAAGTTCGAGTGTAATCCTATAATAAGATAAGTTCTGTAAGTTCCTAATTTCGTCAGGCTCTTCTCTTTAGTATCCATTATTCTTATTAGTTTCAGACCATATTGAGAGTTGCTTGGCCCACAGCTTTTTATCTGGAAACTACTATTAGCGCTGTCAAGACAGTTACAGTTGAGTCTTCGGGAAAACGAAAAGATGAATTGAGCGGATGTGCATACAACTGAGGAATGAGAAAAAGCACTTAGAACCGGCTTGCTACTCTTATGAATCTATTGCATCGCATAAAATCATTGAAATTGGAACAGTTCGTCAAGCATAAACAACGCTGTCTTCAGTAAAACATTTCTTTCTTTCATCTTTCGAGCTTCCCTAACGCTAGTTCAGAGTTCGAGCACATGGTTGTAAAACACTTTGTAAATACATACATACATACAGAGCTTGGCTTTTTGGTTTCACTAGTTGTTTGTTCCCTTTAAGATACCTGAGACTTGATTGATACCCTTGCAAGATCGGCTGGTTGTTCTTCTGTCGTTGCATGTTCACTTGCTTCTTTACAAGCTTCTTCCCTTGCTTCTGCATTTCGCCTCTTGCTCATCTACCTATGGCTAATTCTTCTCTGTAGTGCATTCTTCCTGTCTGCTTTTCTGCCTTTGTAGTATACGCTTGGCTACACTTCTAGCCTTTTTCTTATTATGGGCCTCATAACCTTGTTGTGGTCCAAAGTCGTAAACAGATTGTCCCGCAGGTAGTGGAACTGACTAATTCCTCTCCTTCCATTGGTACTGAACGAAAGCAAAGCCCACCTTAAAGCTAGCAAGAACGGAACGCAAAGCCTGCCTTCAAGCTAGCACCGAACGAAACACTAAATGAGCATATCGGGGCACTGTTATAGAGAAATGATTATTGACGTATACTGTCTAGATTCTCATAGTTAGTGCATTGAATATCAGAGACATATTCTAGAATAACATAGTTGTAACCTAACTACTAACTCTAAAGAACATTTTGTACATGGAATATCAGAGACATAGAACTTGACTGGTCCCTAATAACATAGAGAATGTCGGCACCCCGAGAGTAGCTTTAAGGATTGAATCTAACGGAATTAGTAAAGAACCACTACTAGTTCTTTCGCCTAAGCTTGTTTGTTCCCTTGCTTGCTTACTTGTTCAATCATTTCTTCTAGCTATCCACATATAGAAATAGGGTAACAACACTCTATCTACATATAGAAATAGGATAGCAACACTCCTTACTTTAAGAAAACTCAGCTAAACACCCTTCCCCTATACGAGACTATAGTCAAAGTGCTTTAAGAACATGATCTGCGCATTCTATAAGAGATGAACCTAACAGAGCATAGCTAACATGAATGGAAATTGAACGGAACTAATGCGCATATATGGAATTGAAACGGAGTTCTCCCCTATAGCTTCGCCTAAGCTTGCTTGTACTCTCCTCTCTTATTGCCTTCTTTCGCCTAAGCTTGCTTGTACTCTCTTCTCTTATTGCCTTCTTTCGCCTAAGCTTGCCTTTGACTCTCTTATTGCTTTCTTCGCTGTTGCTTCTTGTTCGAAAGCAGTCTAAAGCCTTTATTCATTCCTTCAATCGCCAGGCAACGGACAAACTCCAACTAATGACCAAGCAACGGCGGTCGAGAAGTATAAGGAGGTTCCAGTGCTTGTGTCTAAGGCGAGTCAAGTATAAAGGTTAAGGCGAAACTGGGTCTCAAGCAAGCGGGTCAGATTCAAGTGAGGAGTAAGGAGTCAGCTAAGCTGTAAGGTTTCAAGTCCAGGTCAACAGCAAGCGGGTAATCAACAAGTGGAGTTCGGGCAAGACGTTTAGCATCAGGAAAAGTGTCATAATTCTTTGTTGAGAACGATCGATGGATTCAATTCCGGCAATCCAATCTTAATGACTAACATCTACGCTCGAAAGAGCAGTATATTATTCCGTATTGCAAGCCGGGCCGCGTGCTCTTAAATGAATATACATGCGCATAAGTCTCATAGAGAAATGGAATGTTGCAGTTGTGATGCAAGAGAGTAGACGAGATCAGTAAATGAATACAGAAGTAGGAGAGAATCCGCTGTGCCATAAAGTCAGGATCCTTATGCTCTTTTAACTCCCTTTCCTTACTTTCTATTTATGCAGGAGAATCCACTTACACAGGATAATATACTCTAGCAGGAGAAAAGAGAGGGGATTAGGTTTCTGGTACTCTCAACGTTGCGCCAGTAAGTACTATATTTCTCTTTGGCCCCCGAACTTGACTTTCGAACAGATACAGTCGGTTAAGCTATAAACCTATCTTTTCTACCCTTAACGTAGCTATAAACCTATCTTATCTACCCTTAACTACAAGGAAGCTGTCAACCCGACCTGAAACAGATCTTGATTCTTTTATGAACCCTGACTCTTGATACTTTACCGACCCAGAGCTAACAGATGAAACAGGACTACTCTAATACTTTGAACCGCTCCTGCCGCGCAACGACTGTTTAGTTATTACTTTCCTTATTAGTATTAGCTTGTCCGGAGTTGATAGTTGACCTGACCACGATAGATGAGAAATTGGATAGCAAAACACAGGACTTGCTTCAGTGCGAAAGGAAGCAGCAGATGTAGGATCAGGTAAGTAAGCATCATAAGGGGATAAGAAGCTGTGGAAGCAGATCCCTATTGATCAGGATCAGGTCAAATAGAAGACAACACCTAATAAGATTCAAAAGATAGGTAAGCTGTGTCTTTACAAGCATCTATCCCGGGACCATGTGCTCAACAATTCCATTCTTCAATAACAGAGCACTATCTTCAATTCCAGCAATCCGATCTGAAGCTAAAGCAGTTTCAAACTAAGCAACGAGCGCGGTTCTAAAAGGATCGTTTTTGGGGGTCGATAAAACCTCTTGCTCTGGTTGGTACCATCACTTCTTTTCTAAAGATTAGAGGCATAAGGCATAAAGAAACAAACATAATGTATTAATTGGTTGCTATGCACGAGTGCTGTCTTCATGGCTAAAGTAGTCAATTCGAAACTGTCCGAATCAATCTATAAACGTAGGGGTTAAGGCACAAGTTCCATGTCCGGCGGTTATGAATAAGTGCTGTGTTCTTCGTCCTGTGCCCTTAATTACTGCTTCGTCAAGCGTTAGAGAACTTCTCCCCTTTGAAGTTGTTGGCTTGAGCACCAGATGAACTTATTGCAATACCTGATTGACAGTTTAAGACTCGCCGATTGACCCGCTTGATTGACCCTGATTGATGGTTTTGAACACCGGATTGAGAGTCACCTATACTAACTAAGCTCACGTAGCGGTAAAGAACTGGAACTAGCCATTCTATTGATCCGGACACTGATCCTGCCCCGGCTTCTAATCAATCATCTGACCCCTTTATACCAGCAATAAGAGCATGAAGTGTGACATCTTCTATGAGGCCCCTCCTCTGGCTACAAATAAAGATCTGACTTTCCCACTTGTGAGTGGAATTCTGTAATTCCTTAGATATCGGTGTTTGGAAGTATTTAATAGCTCCCTTGCCCACCAATAGTACTGAATTGAAGCTGTTTAAAGATCTGAAGTCATAGAATGCCCAGTTCGAGCCAGGTTAAGGCGCTTCCTGTAACTTTACCTAGCAATTCTCTTACCTAGTAGTTCGGACCTGTTTCTTCCCCCAGTCCTGTGCCTAATGCCGGCAGTCCGGGTAAGCTGAATAATTTCATATCTCTGACTCTGATTACCAATATTGTTCTATACAAGACTTTCACTCCTTTCTTGACCCGAACCTTGACTTTAGAACTTGCTAACTGAGCTCATATACCTATTACTGCTGATGTTGCTGATACAGACGAGAATTGAGTAAAAACCCTGCAGACTGAAAACTCACGGTAGCACAAGGCATTGAGGCTGGTATAGGTATGTATGTATGAGAGCTATAAAATGGTGCAATACGTTAGCACAAGGCATTGAGGCTGGTATGTATGAGAGCTATAAAATGGTGCAAGAATAGAAAGATAATATAGTGCACAACTGACAAAGCTAATAGAACTGCGAAACAGAATAAACTCTATCACGTCCCGCAACCATTGAATATAGGTTACTTTTAGCCTACTACTAGCGAGTTGGGCCAGCGTTAGTTGAGTTTGTTTCATCTGTATTTGTTGGCTTAGAAGCGGGGCGGGAAGGACAGAAAGGTTAGCTTGCCCCCCTGTTGGTTGTTACTGTTGCTGATGGCTATCTGGCATTCTCTTATGCATAGCACTCGCCCACTTATTGAATTCCTAGATTGATTCCCAACTGACAACCCTCGCAACGAACCTAGACAATTTCATTCAAGGGTTGATGCAATCGGTAACTATCTATGGAAGAGGATTGATCGGAGCCTAGCCTTCTTTCGTAGCCAAGGGATTCTTAGATGGAGAGAAAGGGCTGGTATTATCTTTGAAAGAAGAAGTTTTCCCTCTCCTCTCTAGCGACTCGTAAATCTCACATCAGGAAGAGCCTTTTTTGCTTCTGTGATCAGCCAAAAGCAAGCCAGAAGAATCCATTGATTGTTGGAGGAATCCATCCAAACTTGGGCTAGAATGGCGATTGATTTAAGGGCTAGTCGAAGGCGGTGAAAGAACCAAAGTCAGTAGCATTCATCTGTTCTCGGACAGGCTTCTTTTGGATTGAGTTCCAGACGATGGGATAGAAGGCCAAAGCAAGGCAGATCCATAGGCTCGCAACGGAAGAAACATCATTTTATCGAACAAGTAATGGAACAAACAACGGCATAAGAACAAGTAAGTATGTTAGCTATAGGTTTATGCCCTTACTTTAGTCTCAGGGCGCGAAAAAACAAGTAATAGGTAGTGAGGTGACTTCTTTCTAAGTAATAGGTGGTGAGGTGACTTCTTTCTAAGTAATAGGTAGTGAGGTGACTTCTTTCTATATTAGACGAGTTGGATTCTTTGATCACAATGCGAGAAGATAGATTCTTTGATCACAACGCGAGTGACTTCATCGGGTGAGCTCTTCGCCCTATAGCTAATGTTTGTTTTTGAGCAATGAGAATGAGAGAACAAGCAAGGAAAGGAATGGGAATGGAAAGCAGTGAGTGTCTTGGCGGGTAGGCTTCAGTGCTTGTGTTAAGCAAGTAGTCAATCGATCACCTTTGTAGGCTTGTCCCCTACTAAATGATAGATTAGATTATTATAGGAAACAAGATGAAACTCTTAATTCTACTCAGTGGTAGGAAAGGTCTTCATGAAACTCTAAAGTATACGCTTAGCAGTTGCCTTATAGTAAGTTGGTAGATTAGAGTGAAGTTCCATTCCAGTGAGAAAGTTAGGAAAGGCAGAATTCCAGTGAGAAAGTTAGGAAAGGCAGAATTCCACCAGCCCACCGATTCCCCTCAGTCTAGTACTGTTGCTTGGCCCTGAGTCCTAATCTCTAGCAACAGGAGCCCCGGGTCATATAACAACTACTACCAGCCCACTCCTTTCATAAGTAACCAACCCGACCTAAACTATGGCGACTTAATATAAGGGCCTCTTGACCCTAAAACCTAACTCTGGCTCTTGCTCTTCTCCTTACAGGCATGCTTAGCCGGGTATTGAGATAGAAGCCAGGAGTGCTTGTTGAAAGTCAGAGACAACCTCAGAAGTCGGAATAGTAATTACAGAATGAAACTATAGCCTTTACTATAGGGGCCTTCACCTTACTTAAAAGGAATTGCACTAGTCAATCTTAGAATGAAGCCAGTCCCAACTGCACCTTTCCACTAGTCACTCTAGGAATGAAGCCACTCATAACAAGTCGTAGTCCAAGTAGTAGCAGCCCAGTAGTAGTAGTCCTGCCCTAGGTAGTAAATAGAGAACATGCCCAAACCGAGGAAGAATAAAGTCAAGGCTTTGAAGCAGCAGAAACTTGTTCAGCATCAGAGGAAAGATCCGGTCTAATTAGTGCAATTCTGACATTAACTACAGAGTTGCCCTAGGCTAAAGCCCACCGATTGCCCTTTGATTCCTACTTTCCTACTTGCCTACTTCTTAGGTTCATTCTGACTTTCCACTAAACCTCTCCTCTTGAAACTGCCAAGCTACTACTTAGTGCTTAGTTGGAGGCTTGTCTCCTTTATGACCAAGTCCTGTGTTCG
>NW_008993307.1:0-10253 GCF_000313855.2 Musa acuminata subsp. malaccensis | reverse complement strand
GTTCACTAGTGGCGCGGTAGGGAGCTAAAACGAGTTCATTTGACACCCAGGGACTGTTTCGGGGTTACGCCTCTACTTTCTTTTATATCAGAATTAGGCTCCTCTCTGCTCCCTATCTGCAAATCATTCCACTAGAAACTCTTTGCAGCTACTCCGGTATTGTATAATGGATTCTGTCTTTTATATATAAATAAGATGAAACAAGGGATGCCGCTGGTAGCATCCGACCCGCACTCGACTTCAAAGAAATAGTATAAGATAGAATACCAAGTTAGAATTTCTTTATTACTTGCTATGTGTTTGCCGAGTTAGGTTAGTATTGACTGACTGGCCAGAAGAGAAGAGATTAGCTATTTGCTCTTAGCCAACCCTGTAGCTCGCTATTGTCTAGTAGTTGATTTCTTAAGAATAGAGTTTGCGAACAGGGCAAGCGACTTACCGGCTAGAATCCCTTTCATTAGTGGTTGAGATATAGGTTCTTCTGCTCGAGCTACCCTAATGCTAGTGATCCTTTCTCGAAATACAGAATGAAGCAACTAAGTCATATAATTAACTACAAACACACTGATCCTGATCTTGACTCTACACTTGAATACCCGTTCATAGTTTCTTATTCTACTTATTCTAATCCTTGATCGGATCCTTATCTTACTTCCGCAAAGAATGGTTTCCAGCACCAACTAGTAGAAATGCCCCAACAAATAGTATTGGATAGAGGCACCCCACAAAGTCAGTAAACAAGTAATGAAACAAGCGCAGAGAATTAATACCTGATGTACTTGATATCATAGAGTTAATACCTTTGAAACAGGATCTTATTCTTAGTACTAGACATCAGAGAATAGATACCCTTAGAAACGACTCCTACCTGCCAAGAATGAAATAAACAGTACATGGAGCAAGGGCTTCTCAGACTTTGACTACAAATATCGATATAAGAATACCGACTATGGGCAAACTGGCGCCCCTCACAACAAAGAATGAATTGTGGAATTTCTTCTTGAGAGTGCATATACTCTATTGGGACCGGGAGCAGGGTATTTCCCTAATTCTTTACAGGGCTCGGTAAGAGGTATATTCTCAATTCAGAACATGAATACTTGCTGATACTTCTAGGGTATGATCTAGAGCGCATTAGCAGTGGGAGGAAGGTATGGGTTCGGGTGCGAGTTATACTTGTTGAATGGAGTTAGGAACCCAGTACACCTGATTAAAGGACAAAGGCAGAGAGAGGGTGCAGCAAGGGAGATTTCGTTTTCGAATCCTTCTTTCTCTTCTCCCCGACGCGGCTACTATAGAACCTATGTATGGAGACAGGGTCTTTGCGAACCCTTAGTGCTCTTGGGCAAACAAAGTAAAGTTCTTCATTTCGGTGCCCTTAAGTAATTGGCGTCCGGAGTTCTTTTATAGAAGGTGCCTCTCTGGATTCGTTCTTCTTGTTCTTTCGCTCTCTTATGCTTCTATTTCTTTTGCACAACATTCCATTCCATTCTTACTGAGCCCAACAAACTACAGCTTCAAAGAACATTTTCTTGTTCCCTTGCTAGCTAACACTCATTGGAGTAAGTAGTCCGTAATAACTGTAAGGAGTAATAGAATGAGTTTACGTTCAAAAGTCAGGAGTAATAGAATGAGTTTACGTTCAAATACATTAGTGTAGTTTCATTCTTTTCAAAGAACTCCCAGCGGAAGCTTTTCTCGCCTAAACTAGCCTACTACGACTTTGGATATTAACTCAACTAGTCTACTACTACTATGTTTTCTATTAATAAGTACTTATACCCAAGACAATAGGAAAGGGATCTGACCAAGGAAGGAATTCGAGATCAAATAGAGTCAAATAGAGGTACGTCGGTCATCGAGAATAGATTGAAGAATCGTCCAGGAGTAGGGGTCAAGTTGCTCAGGAAAACGAGGATGAATAATCAAAGGGATTGATTCCATTCAGTATATCCGCCTCCGGGTTCAGCTGAAGCGTAAGTAGCTCGCTCGTACCAGAAGGTTTGGCTTGGAATTCAACCTCGAATCTGGAAAAACGGTTTGTAAAGGAAAGTATGTCCTTGAAATGAACTCCTGGATCAAGGCCTTGTGCTTACGTGAGTCTCGAAGCTCTGTTGTTACTCGATTCGGTTAGGAAACAATGCTCTGTTGTTACTCGTGCAACAAGAATCAAATCACTTACTTTCAGACTGAAACGAGTGCATCCAAGGCTTAAACCAGTGCTACTGAGCTACTAAATACAGAACGAAACCGGGGAGTCCTAGAACGAAACAGGGGAGTCATAGAATGGAGCTAATCGGTCCTTAACTCGCTACCGTTTAGCTCAGACTCCCGAAAACATCTATTGTAATAAAAAGAGTGGAGCGGCCCTGCCGCGCAACGTTAGTAGTTGCTTGGCCTATTACTGTTGCTACCGCCGAGAGCATCTACGAAGACAGAACTTAGCTATAGCTCCTGCCGTACAACGTCTTGCGCCGTTGCTTGGCCGTTATGACTGTCATTTGCTGCCGCGTAACATTAGTAGTTACTTGGCGCGCCGTTGCTTGGTCGCCACATTAGTCGTGGCTTGGTCATTAGTAGTTGCTTGGTGGCTATCCGGTCCGAGTCAAAGAATAGAACTAGTGATGCCCTGCAGCTGGCTACTCTCCAAACTTAATAGAAGGGTCTTGCTCCCCTCTCTACTACTATACTACTGGGACTACTACTTGGACTACTACTAGATGCGGCAGATGGGTAATAACCTTACTTTCTCACTGGACCCTTATAGTAATTTGGCACTTGATTTCATTCCTTCACTCCTTCTTGCTTAGCTCTTGTCTAGTAGTTCCTTGGCCCCCTACTTCATTCTATCTGTTATTATATAGGATATAGGTTTCCACGGAGGTGGGCAAGCTAGTCCAGAGTCGAGGTAGCTACTATCAACTACAGGTAAAGAATGCAAATCTACAGGCATATACTGAAACCAGTACCACCGATACTAAGATAAGAATTCCACTCATCAGTCTAAGGCTTTGAAGCAGGGTTGCTAGTAGTAGGCTTGCTAGTAGTGGGGTGGATTCTTTAGTTAGTTCGGGTCGGGTAAGCAGATTCCTATTGATCTGAAGCCGAAGATAGAGCAGATGAGGAAGTAGAGTATCCTCCTCTTTTGACAGTGAAGTATTGTTTTCGTCCAGAAAGTATAGTGTGAGTGGAAAGATCAGTAGATGAAACATAAGCTGGAGAAGAATCCTGAGAAAGTGAGTTAGATAAAAGCGGTGGTGTTTCAGAGTGTCTTTCTGTGCGAGTTAAGTCCACGAATGAATCCGAAGCTGTAGAATTGCCAGTCGCATGTCTGAGGTCAAGGGTAAGTTCAGAGCTCAATTATATGCTCTTAGTTCTGCGCTCGATAGAGTGAATGACAGTTTGACTCGGCGCTAAGGAGTCGACTCGGGGTAAGGTAAATGGAATTCTTTGTTGAGTGCGATTCCTCAAGTGTAGAGATAGGGTTCGAGTATAGGTTCGGTGAGATAGGTTCTTATACCCAAGTTTAGAGAGTTTAGCTTACTATTTTGGTTCATCAATCGAAGTTTAGTCTAATCGATAAGCTCTTTTCGACTGCCCACGGAGCGGTAGGGTATAAAGTGCGCCACACACTTATTTCATGCTGGTATCATGTAGTGTAGAAGCGGGTAATCTTCAATTTCATTCAATAAGTTAGTTTCTAGTGTAAGGAAAGAACCTGAAAGTGGAGAGTTAGGGCTTGCTCTTAGTAAACTGGACTTGCCTAGTAGCTTGGCTGTTTACAGAGGTATCGGATCCGAATGAAGTTAGCAGAGATGAGTCAGCAGTACAATCATTTGTTGCCTGAGGTGGATGAGCCAGAGGTATAGAAGAACTTGCTACTAATTAAAACCAGAGAAATATGAGTGCGCTCCTTTTCTGCTGTAGTGAAGCTCGGTAGTAAGAGATTGGGAACGAAAGAATCAAAACATAGAGAAAAAGCTACGGAACAAACAAACTAAAGTCAACAAGTCAAAAAGCTACGGCGTAAGTCATAAAGCAAAAGCTAAGCAAGTAACCAGAAAGCAGTCACCAGTTAGTTTAGGGGGCTAGTAAGTAGTGTTTCGGTGCTTAGTTACTCTATTCTATTATAGGATATATATAATAATGATCTATTTATGGATGGTGAGTTTATTTCATTTCTATAATAGTGGTTGACTTTCTACTTCATTAACCGAACAAGCATTAACCGCCATTACAATAAGTCCAAGAGAGTTGAGTTGGGACTGAAAAGAAGGAATCGGTACGAGATAGCGCATTAGATTTAGTCCCATTCTTAGTGTAGCTGCTCCCTAGACCTTTCTTTACCCCTTTCCTTTCCCTCATAAACTCTGCTCTGACTCAATCGTTCTATTTCTTTTCTCGAGCCTTGGTCTGTCTTTATGAGATTGTTCTACACGGAGATATTTGCTTCATCTTTATGAGATTGTTCTACACAGAGATATTTGCTTCATCAAGAATCTTCCCTTTTCTCCTTCTTTTAGTGCTTTTTTGATCCTTCTTTGAGTTTCGCAGCCGTTGTGCAGGGTTTTCGTTCCTTTCATCTTTCTCAACTTCCAACCTAATGGGATTCCAGTCCAATAACCAAGTTGATGTTGGAATTTCCCCCCCACTGCTTTCTAGTAATAGAACTTCCCCTGGTGGTCGAGAATACTCAACGTAGTCGACCCTTTTTCTTCACTACATACACTAAAGTCAGACTCACTCGCTCATCAGTCGTAATAACACGAACCTAATCTCATTTGGAAGGCCTAAACTTATACTACTACTCATTCTAGTGAAGGCACCTCTAAACAACAACAACTTCTCTCTAAACCACTTTCCATTCTAGTGAAGGCACTATTGGGTGGGCGAGATCTCTATTTTCGAAGTGGAATGCCTTTTCTTTCATTAACAGAGTGTATGGCGTCGTGACGCTGTCTAAAGGAAATGTATGGGTCTTTCTTAGTTTGCTTCAAAACTCTAACGGATATAATGAACCTTCTAACTGATATAATATACCTTATAGATATGGACTTCTGGCGAGAGGAGATAGAAAGTTTGTGTTTAGAATCCCGAGGTCTTTCTTGGCGTCTGGGACTCCATTCACGGGTAAGGGGCCAAGCAACGGGCCAAGCTACGGTAAAAGTCTTTCATTGACTCCGCCGCTCCAAGGCAACTCAGTAGTGAAAGAATGCACCCAGGAAATCCAAGAATTCCACCAGTAAGTAGGAGACAAGCATATACAAGCATGCCCACGAGGCGAGGAGAGAGATTCAATCCATTCTGTTACTGCTCCTGTGTGAGTTTCATCCCATTTAGAAGCTGTGCCAAAGTAAGTGCTAAAGATAAGTTCACAGGCAAGCTTAGTATTAGTATAAAAAAGCAATGAGCCAGCGCTAGGCCAAGTTGTCTAGATGATCTCGCCCAGTAGAGCAGAGCCTTCACTATAAGCTTTACTGATTATGGGCTTCCGAGTCCTAAGGTTATTACCGAGTGGTGTGTTCTATAGTTGACTTTCCTCGCACAGCTAATTATTTAGTAGAGTATCCGGAATCCCTAGTTTAGTCTTCTCTGAAGTTTACAAGTAGTAGTCCTGTTCCTGTTCTTTGACTTATCGTACTGGGGTTGGGCAAGGGAGAAGTTAACTAGTTAGTGAATACGGAGTTGAATCACTTATATAATAGACTTCACTTTAGTTCAGGATGCGTGTTAGAGAGTTATCTGATCTTCGGCACTCAAATCTAATACAGGTTGAGGTTGATAAGGCGCAAAGTGGAAGTGAACAGAATTGAACCTCCTTAAGGGGTCTTGTATAGATCTAGTAATTATTTCATCATAGGAAGGCGTTGGGTGGTAAAGAGAAAAGATGTTGTTCGAGGCAGTACGTGTTACTTCCTTTAAGAAGGGGGGCCAAGCAGCTACTAGGTTTGATACTCCAATATAAGTAAGGCTTATGTTAAGCAATGCTAGTTTAGATAGAATGCCTTTGAAGCGAGATGTCCGGAAACAGAAAAGAATCATGAGCTATGTATTATAAGATATAAGTAAAGTAACCAAATCCCTATCTGCTTTCTTTGCCCTAGACAATAGGAAGTGGGTAAGAGAGGGGATGACACTGATTGAATTGCCTGGACTCTACTTCTGCATTTCACTTAAGGGCTGCTTCCATTGAGGGTTCCCTTGCTTAAAGAGACTTGTACTCAGACTTAACCGAAACACTCGCACCCTAATATTAAGGTATTTAAAGCTATAACTCTTAGCACAACCTACCACTCTGTGATTACCAACTATAAATATCCATAAGATTTCGGTTACCTTAAGAACTCTGTTAGTGCAAGGCAGCTCACTTTCACTTTACTTTGATGCCAAGTCTGAATTAAGGTAAAGGATAATGATTAAGGTAAATGCCATTTAAAGCGAATTACTAGCGTTTCCCTAATTTCTTCTAATAAACTTGACAACGAATGCATTTTTTCCTATGCGTAGTGACTTTTGTTGGGTTTAGAGCAACACCAAGCACAAGTGGAATAAAAGGTGGGTTTAGAGCAACACCAAGATACTTAACTCGAACAACATCTGATCCTTCTCATACTATTAGAAGAATGAGCGGCCCATTATAAGTTATAGGGCTTCTATGCTTGCACTTACTTATATTCAACCTGGAAACAAGATCAGATATAAGACTCGCTGATGCACTTAGTTGCTGTTGCTTGTTTACTTGTTTGCTTCATCATCAATAATGATGCTTGTTTCCTCCTCGTATATGGAAGTTCGTAAATCAACTACTGACGCCGGTAGACCTCAATCCACTATGATTCCTTCTTTGGCTCAGGCACAAGCATTTATACATTCCTTCCCGCGTATACCCCATTGCTACTAGGTATTCAACTAGCCCAGCCACTACTAGAGCAATAAAGAATAATGGAATTGCATTTGTTTACAGAACACTAGCTAAAGTGAGTTTGGCTGCAGAATGGAATTAGTTGACAGAGGATGGGTTGGGTCAGATGAAGACACGGGTCAGATCAAACTGATAGGCTATGCTAGAAGAAACGGAATCAGGGTTTACAGTCCCATAAAGAATGAAACTCGGTAGACTCAGAATAGAACTAATCAGTAACGGAGATGCCCTAGCGCTAAGATAAGAATCAAACCACTGCTAGCAAGACTTATGGTAGGTAGTTACAGGCTATCCGACCCAGGTCACAGAACGAAACAAGGTAGTTAAAGAATGGACAAGCAACAGGATAAGTCAGAATGCAACTATAGGCAGAAGAGACCTGAATGCATTTATAGGAGCAGAGGCAGAAGAGACCAGGGCAGTAAGTGATAGAGTTGACTAGGGTTGACCAGGAGTACCGGCTTTGTTGCGAGGTGTGGTCCAGGAAAGGTTGAGTTCTGGTGTTGGGCAAGCGGGTATCTCGGCAAGGACAGAGTTTGATGAGATGAGAGCCATAACTTGATTAGTTGGCAGCAGGGTAGTCCAGGTTCTAAAGTCAGGTTAGGACGTGGGAAGCTATGTTCTTTAAGTAAGAGGGATAGATCTAGCGCATTGAATGAATATTATAGCAATATAGGGTATTAGAATAGTAGCTTGGCCCGGAGCATCAGTGGAAGTCTAGTTAGAGTGGAAAGTCCGATCACCCTGCTGGCTCCGTAGTTACTTGTCTATACATAGCTTGTCCACTTGCCGTCTTGTCTAGTCGTTGCTTGGCCCTGTATTTGAACCTATTAGCAACCAAGCCACTAAGACCTTTCTTTCTTAAATGACTAGCAAACAACTCACTGCCGCTACACTCTTTGGAATTATTATTATTACTTATATACTATATATGCACTAGATATTCTATATGCACTAGCAATTACGTATAGGGCCAATGAGTTGAAGAAACCCAGAAAGTATAGTAAGGTTAATATAGGAAAGTCAGAATCCAAAGAAAGGGAATCCCTCCTCAAAGCAAAGATCGGATCAGTGGACCAAGAGTCAATCTCGCCCATGGGAATGTAGGGCATTAGTTTCCGTTTCATAGACGGGAAGGCCAGCTTCGATTTCCGTAAGGGAATGCGGAGTTTGTAGGTGCAGTCTTCTAAGCACTATTTTCATTCTGTTAGAGCAGTAGGGTTGTTCCCAGTTTCTATTTGCATTATGAGTTTTCCACTTCCTTCTTCCGCTTATGGATCTTATACTTACCCGTCGTTGGGTACCACAGAGTTATCTTCGGATGCACTGCACTAGGTTGTCGAGAGAGATCACTAGAGTATAATCGAAGAGTCTACGGAATACTTATGGTTTGGGTAGTTACTACTGGAATACGTAGGCAAAGGGAGTGATAGGGTAAATGATAATGGGAATCTAGCTTGCCAGTAAGAGAATGCAAAAGAGGGGATAAACACTCTAGAGCAGGTGGGGGAGGAGTTCAAGTTCGCAGTGTTGGAGTTGGGAACGCAGGTTTTAGTTAAAGAAGTAAGGCTTTATGCTATTGGTTTAGACTGAGTTCTTTGCCATTTGTTACTAGTTTAGAGCGCTGGACTGCGTGCTCCGTCCTTATTCTTCTACTGATGGGTGGTTCAGCAGTTTCAGACTTACCGTTGCACACATAGGAGAGTTTAAGTCAGTATTGGAAGAATTCAGCTAGATAGTAAAGACTTGAGTACAGGTACAGGGGCGCGGAAGACCAAAAAGCGAAAAAGCAAGCCTAAAAGCAAGTAAAGCAGGAATCAAAGCCAGGTTCGGGAGGCAGTAAAGGAAGTCCTAGTTTCTAGTGAAAGCCTTGTGGATCTAGGTAGTGTGAGTTCGATCCCGAGTTAGTGGTTGTTGTCTAATATATAGTAATAAGTAGTTTCATTCCAATAGAGCAGAGGAGGGGTTTAGGTCAATTCCTATTAGTAGAGGAAACAGACTTAACAAAACGGTATAGGCAGCCTATCGTGGGTAGGTAGTAATTCTGGATTCCTTTTCCTATTCTTAGTGAGCGCTGGGTTGATTCCATATTGTTATATAGTCACTTAGCCATCTAAAGCTGCCCTTACTATAGGAACTTAGCCCGGTACCAGACTTTAGGGTAGATTCTTTATTTACACCTTTGTTCTGACTTGAACAACCTATCTCTCCGCTCGGGGCAAACAATTGACTGAACAACCAAATCAACATACAAATCAAATTAGAATAACAACTACCTTTTTGATACCAAAAACAGAATCACTAAATAGGTGAGTTACTAATCTACCTATTCTCTTATGATAATTGTAATAGTATAGTATTGATATAAGTCTGCTAGCGGGCAATAAGAAAAGCAAGCCTTAGATTCAGTAGTGACAAGCTAAGTCTAAGAAGCAAGAAAGTCAGTAAGGGATTTGAGTTTTAGAGCTAGGGAAGCAAAGATCAGATCAGTAACTAAAGAGTGAAGGTAAGGGGAAACAGGCCAATAGAAAGGAGAGGCGTAGACAAATACAGATGTGAGATCCGGAGTGCTAGTTCGAAAGCAAGGCACTTAAGGCTAAAAGCAAGGGCAGCTTTAGCTGGCTGCTGGTTACAGGAGAAAAAGAATTGCACTCATTATCGACAGCCTAGTGCTCTTATTGCTAGTGCTCTTAATGGAAAGTAGGATCAAAACTCAGTAGCCAAAGGAGAGGTTGTAAACCAAGGAAAACAGGTGTAGCAGTGTAGTTAAGGGCCGAAGAGGATAAGCATACAATAAGTGAGAATGGAATTGGAAGCCATAGGCGATGAACAATTTGCCCCTTCAAGTAGTGGTCTGGTGCCTAGTGTCTTGGCTGTTGCCATAGGTATGCCAGCTGGGGGTATATCGAATCAATCCATTAGGGTAGAGTGGTGACCTGTTTGGCATTAGTTGACAGAGGAGTTGTGAGTTGACTTTACTAGGATAAGAATTAAGGTATAGTAGCCGAATGGAGCAAGTTAGAATGCAACATATACTATTAAGAGCCAAGCTCCTAGTTGTGAATTAGAGTTGAAGACCTTGAGTCCTGTGTCCTGTGTTTGTCACTCCCACTGATTCCCTGCAGCTGTAGTTACAGGCTTGATGAGGAGCTAGCCCGGCCGGAGTAGAGCTCTTAAAACAAAGAGTAGAGCTTGTAAGGGGCCAAGCAACTAAGTAAGTCGGAAAGGAAGAATCCAACAGTCAAGCATCAGAAACAAGTCCTGTGTTCGCCACCGATTGCCCGTATGAAGTCAGTTACTAGGGTTGAGTAAGCCCAGAAGAAGGGAGTCA
>NW_008993305.1:31980-45608 GCF_000313855.2 Musa acuminata subsp. malaccensis | reverse complement strand
CTCCGTCGGATATCTCATATTCGAACCTCTACTAATCGTAATGCCTACCATATGTGTGTGACCCTCTAGGCCCAATATCGAGCTGGCCGTGAGTCATACCTGTTAGAACTCCTTCTAACTCAGTAAATTATTATCTCTGTAATAATTCACTCGACTCATCGACTATGGATGTACTAGGCCACTTCGTTGTAGTCCCCAGACGATACAGGGGAATCCAATCCATTGGACCTGTCTGTCCTCAGTTACCGTGTACCTATAGTCCCTTATTCATCTAATATCCCAGAGACCGTATATCGAGCATGGTGCTGTCAGACCCATACGATTTCTACCCGATTTTTGCTCTAATCGGATTCTCCCGAAGAACTCTTTTTCTCTCAACCCGAATGACCCTAGCTAGGGATTTGTCTGAGCAAGAACACATGGGATATTCCTCTCATGACGCCGAGAGTGGATGATCCTCTATTGACGCTTAATAGTCCTCGTAAGGTCGACTACCACTCCCAATGACCAGCTGTACTAGATCTGGGATAGCCAAACCTATAAGTCTGGTATCAAAGAGTGGATCACTCATACAGGACATCCTTGGTGTCTCAAGTCTAAGGACCAGATATACCACTAGGACTACAGAATCGCTGTCTGACAATAAGGTATCATCAACCATCCAGCATTCCGTAAGCGGATCAATCAGTGAACTCATTCTCCAATGAGCACCTGTACTGTATCCCTAGTGTCCCTACACGAGCAACTATGAGACCAGCTGCATCCATCATATGGACGGGTATACAGCATACCAGTCTGTCCGGTTATCACGATATCCCTCTCGAGTAACCTATGACCGGGATTATTTAGGATGTGTTTAAAGGTGAATCGATCTCATTTTCGTGATCTCATCACGATCCGATTCCCATTGCACAAATCCAAGGACATCACAATATATATGTGCATATATGCAATAGTTATAAAGTGATATATGCTAAAATATAATAAGTAAAATGATTTTGTATCAAGTCACACGTGTCATCACTCACGTGATTGGCTTGCTGGGCACCTATGACTAGCACCTACATGAAGAAAAAATCAGTGTAGAATATTATCGAAATAGAGGTGCCAATAAATAGGTGATTAGCAGGAAACCTACCTCATCTACTCCTAGTCGAAACCATAACACTAGCAGACTAACCCGAGAAGAACTCAAAGAAAGGTTAACGAAGGGTTTGTGCTGGCATTGCGATGAAAAGTGGAGTAAGGAGCACCAATGCAAATAAGGAAGACTTTTGATGATTGAACCGGTCGAGGAGGAACCAGAAGTAGAAGTATCAGATTCCGATCATGAAGAAGTGGAAACCGATGATGATGTTGAAGTCGTCACACATACAATGCATGCATTGGCTGGCTACTCTAATCCACAAACTATGAAAATTAGGGGAACTCTGAAACACCAGTCTGTCACTGTTTTGATTAATATGGGTAGCACTAATACTTTTATGGATAGGAAAGTTGCAGCTCGATTAGCCTACCACATCGAATGTTGTGACAAATTTGAAGTCAAGGTCACTGATGGATGGATTTTAACCTGTGACAGCAAGTGCTCAAAGATAAAATTAATTTTACAAGGTCAAGAATTATTTGTGGATTTCTTTTTATTACCCTTGGAAGACTATGAAGTGATGCTCGGAATTGAATGGCTATCAACCCTAGGTGATGTCTCCTGGAATTTTTCTAACCTAATTATGAAGTTCTTTATTAATGGAAGACAGGTGACTCTCAAAGAAAGACGGGGAGGTAAGGTTACGACTATCACTAGCCATCGAATGGAGCGGGTCCTTCGGAAGACGCACACCGGATTTTTGGTGCAATTGCATAACATTGAAAAGGAAATGACAGTGAACATTCCAACTGGAAATATTGAATCATTGCTAACAGAGTTTGCGGATATATTTGCAGAGCCACACGGACTTCCACCTCTTAGATGTCATGATCATCGGATCCCACTATTACCCGAGAAGGCACCAACCAATGTCAGACCCTATAGATATCCACATTTCCAAAAGGAAGAGATAGAGAGGATTGTCACAGAGATGCTCAAAACAGGAGTTATACGAGCTAGTGTTACCCTATATTCCTCCCCAGTCTTACTAGTCAGAAAGAAGGATGGCTCATGGCGGATGTGTGTCGACTATCGAGCACTTAACAACATTACAGTAAAAGATAAATATCTTATTCCAGTAGTGGATGAACTGTTGGATGAATTGGGAGGAGCTCAGGTCTTCACTAAATTGGACCTATGATCAAGCTATCATCAATCAGAGTACACGAAAGGGATGTTCAGAAAACTGTCTTCAGGACACATAACGGCCATTATGGGTTTCTGGAAATGCCTTTTAGGTTAACCAATGTACCCTCTACCTTTCAGAGTTTAATGAATGACATATTTCGGGCTCATCTCCGTAAGTTTGTTTTGGTTTTCTTTAATGATATTTTAATATACAGTCATTCCCTAGAAAGTCATTTATTACATTTATGAATTGTCTTTAATATTCTTCGTGAGCATAGTCTTTTTGTCAAGAAATTCAAGTGTAGTTTTGGGCAACCTGAGGTTGAGTACCTCAGCCATATCATATCTCAAAAGGGTGTTGCAGTTGATCCTTCAAAAATTTAAGTGATGACAGACTGGCCGATTCCAAAGTCAATCAAAGCTTTAAGGGGTTCTTGGGACTAACAAGCTATTATCGAAAGTTTGTAAAGAATTATGACAAAATTAGTGCCCCCTTGACGTCACTTCTAAAGAAAAATGCATTCAGATGGTCAGAAGAGGAAACTCAGGCATTTCAATTCTTGAAAACTGCAATGAGTACTACACCCGTGCTTGCTCTACCCGATTTTAATAAGATGTTTATAATTGAATCTGATGCTTCTGGAGCTAGAATAGGGGCTATATTAATGCAGGAAGGTCGGCCTATCGCTTATGCTAGTAAGGCTCTTTCCCCTTCCCATTTGAGTTTATCTATTTATGACAATGAGATACTAGCCATAATACATGCAGTCACAAAATAGAGACCCTACCTAATTGGTCGACGGTTTCAAATACGCACTGATCACAAAAGCCTCAAATATTTTCTAGAGCAAAAGATTTCTTCTTTAGAGCAGCAGAAATGGGTCACAAAGCTACTGGGATTCGATTATGAGATCGTTTATAAAAAGGGGAGTGAGAATTTAGTAACAGAGCCCTCTCACGCCTTCCAGAACAACCTGAACTAGTAGCTATTTCTATTCCTATTTGTGAGACTTTGGAAGTTATCAGAAGGGAATGGTCAAATAATCCTAAGATCCAAAGCATCATTAAAAAATTAGAAGAAGCCCCAGGTTCTGTCTTAAATTATAGTTGAGATTCGATGGACTTGCACTATAAAGGCCGAATAGTGGTTGCCTCACATTCTTCTTGCCAGGCAATAATTCTGAAGGAGTTCCATTCATCACCAATTGTTGGTCACTCGGGATTTCTCCGCACTTATAAGCGAGTTCGACAACTTTTTTACTGGAAAGGTATGAAAAATTTTATCAAGAAATTTGTTACTGAATGTGATGTTTGCCAACGTCACAAAAGTGAGACAGTAGCCACCCCAGGCTTACTACAACCCCTCCCTATTCCCGATGCTACTTGGACTGACATATCTATGGATTTCATTAACGATCTCCCATTATCTCAAGGAAAGAGTACTATACTTGTAGTTGTGGATAGACTTACAAAGTATGCTCATTTCTGTGCTTTACGACATCCTTATACTGCTGCAAGTGTTGCTCGTATTTTTGTGGAAAACATAGCTAAATTACATGGGAGTCCCCATTCCATTGTTAATGACAGAGACAAGATTTTTACTAGCTCCTTCTGGACAGAACTTTTTCGTTTATAAGGTACTCAGCTGAATATGAGCACTGCTTATCATCCACAAACAGATGGGCAAACTAAAGTGGTAAACAGGTCCCTAGAAAATTACCTCTGATGCTTTACTAGCGACAAGCCGAAGGAATGGGTCAAATGGCTTCCTTGGACAGTGTGGTGGTATAATACCTCTTACCATTCTTCTATTAAAATGACTCCTTTTGAAGCAGTTTATGGTCAACCTCCACCTACAATTACAAAATATGTACCCGGTTCTTCTAAAATTGATCAAGTGGACAAGGAATTGATGGATAGAAATAAGATTATTCAGCTTTTAAAGGATAACCTTACAGTCGCACAAGCAAGAATGAAACAACAAGCTGATAAACACCGAAGTGAACGAGAATTTACTATGGGTGATTGGGTTTTCCTTCATCTTCAACCCTACAAGCAAACTTCCATAAAGGTCCGATCTTCCCTGAAGTTATCTCCTCAGTTTTTTGGGCCTTATAAGGTATTAGAACGCATTGGACCAGTTGCCAACCGCTTGGATTTGCCTGCTAGCTTTAAAATACATCCAGTCTTTCATGTTGCATGCCTTAAAAGGAAATTGGGTGAAGATGCAATAGTGCAATGCCATTTGCCGGACACCTCTACTACTGGGGAAGTTCAAGGTCAACCACAAGCCATACTTGATCGACGAGTTGTAATGTACCACAGACATCCTATAACTAAAGTGCTGGTGCAATGGGCCAACTTACCAAAGGAAGATGCCACTTGGGAGTCCTACAGCATGCTAAAGGAGAAGTTTCCAGAATTTGATGCTGCTCAGCCTTAAGAACAAGGCTGAATTGAAGGAGGCAGGATTGTTAGGATCTTTTTATTTTCTATGCTTTAATTTTATTTTCTACATATTTATTAAGTCTGTTTAATTAAGCTAAAGTCGGAACTCTATAAATAGGGATGTAACTGCTTCTTTTCGGTTATCTATGAAAAATACTATTTTATCTTTTGACAAACCCTAGGAGGTCGATCCCCTCGAAGCGATCAAGAAGGGCCGATCCCCTTGAAGTGATCAAGGAGGTCGATCCCCTCGAAGTGATCATCCCTTTCTCTTCTTTTTTACAATAAGACTTTAGGGTCTTATCAGAGTTCACACAAGATTGCAGCAGTGTTTCTTTCTATTTTTACTCTCAAGTCTTGTGTCTCTTAACTAGGGATGAGAGGGGTATTTATAGGCCTCAAGTTGATTCAAATTTGCAACCTAACAACATCTCATCCCGGGTTTCCTAGGTACAAGCAATACCACTGTCTGTGCTGGGCGGTACCACCGCTAGTGTCAGTCTGACACTAGGCGGTACCATCGCCCAGTCTGGGCGGTACCATCGCCTGATAGGGGCGGTACCACCGCTAGCAGCATTTGCTGCCGACAGTACCACTGCCCAGTTTGGGCGGTACCACCACCCAGACCACATAGGAGACTGAGTCTCCTTGGCGTTGCCATCGTCGACCAGGCTTTTAGTATCCTGGTTGGGCCTTGAATACTGCCCAAACCAGCCCAACTTCGGGCTTAGTTGGCCCCTTACAGAGTTGATGGGATTACCTCCCAATCCCAACTCTAATTATGTGCTAACTATGATTCCTAAGACATATTCTAAGCATTCTAGTTCCGGTATATCAATTGCTCTTCCGGTGAGCTTCCGGTGAACTTCCGACGAACTCCCGGCAATGTTCCGGTGGACTCCCGGCAAGCTCCTGGACTTCACGACGATCTTCTTAGCGAGTTCCGATGAGCTTTTTTGGCAAGCTCCTAGACTTCTCGGTTAGTTCCGGTAGAACTTCCAACGAACGTCTAAACTTTTGACAAACTTTCGAACTCCCAACAAAATTGGGTTCTTGACTCTGAGACTTCATTTTGCTTTATGCCTTGCTATCGTAGTTAATCTTGCACACATAAAAACATACTTCGATCTATACAATTATTACTAAGCATAAATCATGTCATCCGGCATGTCATTGGTCCATCGACGCTTCGTCCAATTCTTCGACGCATCGTCCTCTCTTACGGCCTATTGCCCAATCGGCTAGTTGACCTCCACAACTCCGATATCCTTGGTGTAATATCTGCTCTGGCCCGATGCCCAAATCCATGGCCCGAAACCTTCTGTCGATATGTCAACTAATCCTCTGGCCTGACGTCCAATCTTCTGACATGTTTTCCTTCGGCCCAACATGATTCTTCTAGCTTTAAATGTCTCTCCCTGATCGAAGCATCATGTGTCACTCAAAACGCATATCAAATCATAAACACTTATCAATTGGTTTCATCATCAAAATCTGAGATTCAATAATCTCTCCCTTTTTGATGATGACAACCAATTGATGACAGAGTTAACCTTAACTCTCCCTATCTATATGTCATATTACGATAAAGCAAACTTGAATTCAAAAGGAATCACAACATTTGAATTCAAGTTAAATACTTTCTATCATAGTGATCAAATGCAATATATCATATCAAAATTTCAATATGTTGTGCATCATTAAAACATGCACAATTTCAAAACCTTACATTTCATCCTTACTTCATGCATAATACCAAAAATAAATCAATATCACTTTGGGCATATCATACATAATACTAAAAATAAATCAATATCACTTTGGGTATATCATACATGATTCTAAAATTAAATCAATATCACTTTGGGCATATCATATATGATACTAAAGCATTCATTATACATCATTTTGGGCAATCATACATGATGCTAAGACATTAAAATTTTAAGCATTTATCACTTCATGCATTAAATCAATATTTTGATCATGACACCAATCATCATTTCATGATACTAAACATTCATCATTTACATAATATGCATGATGTTAAGACATTAAAACTTCATGCATTAAATGAACATTTTGATTGTGATACTATTCATCATTTCATGATACCTAACATTCATTAATTTTTTCCCCTTTGTCATCAACAAAAAGGAGAATCATTCAATAATGCAAGTGTTTTAAACTATTTAGGTAAGTTTTCCACCAATTTATCCAAGCTAGCAAAAAAATTGAGAAGTTAAGCAAAAACTTTGCATGATAACTATTTTTGTTTTTCGAAATGTGCAAGAGCTTTTTGGTTCTTCTTGAAATGTGCAAGTTTCTTTCTTCCTTTGTCATAAAAATAAGAAGAGCAAGAAGAGCAAGAGAGGAATTCATTCTAAAAAAAATCAAGAACCAAATTCATGAAAGTTAAGTTTCATTGAATCAAGCTTCTACTATAGCAATGGAAGGATCAAGATGTCCATACTAAAAAATCAAATCCCTATTCTTGCAAATGATCATCACATACTAAAAGTCCATGAATAAAAATTCTTCTTTCATGAGTAGAGTGAGGAATAATTCATGAGAAAGGATCATCAAATGAATGATAAAAAATTTATGAATCAAGGCTTTTCTTTTGCAAATAGAAAGAGAAAGGATTCATATGAGACGATATCGATTTTAAAAAAAAAATTACGTAATGAAAAACTAAGAAATTTGAAAAATATACAAGAGGAACTCATGCATTCAGAAGATTTAACATGCCTATTTCTCTTCTAATAAAATCAAATTATTCCTCATTCAATGGTTTTGTAAAAATATCTGTCAATTGATGCTTTGTATCAATAAATTCTAAAGACATGTCATGATTATTAATATGATCTCTAATAAAATAATACCTAATGTCAATATATTTAGTTCTAAAATGTTGAATGAAATTCTTGGTTAAACATATTGCACTAGTGTTATCGCATTTTATAGGAATATTTTTCAAATAAATTTTAAAATCTTCTAAAGTATTTTTCATCTATATAACTTATGCACAACATATACTTGCTGTTATATATTCAGCTTCGATTGTAGATAATGCAATCGAGTTTTGTTTCTTAGAAGATCAAGAGATAAGTGTATGACCTAAGAGTTGACATGTTTCGAATATGTTTTTTCTATCTATTTGACAACTAGCAAAATCAGCATCAGTATAAGAAATCAATTCATGATTTTTAATCTTTGGATACCATAATCCTACGTTAGGAGTTCCTTTGAGATATCTAAAATTTCTTTTAACAGCTTTTAAGTGAGATTGCTTAGGATTAAATTGAAATCTAACACATAGTCAAACACTAAACATGATATCGGGTCTAGTTGTTGTGATGTATAATAAACTACCTATCATACCACTATAATTCTTTTAATAAAAATATTCTTCATTAATGTCCATATCTAATTTTGTAGAAGTACTCATTGGTGTATTAATAGTCTTAATATTATCCATATTAAATTATTTTAATAGATCTAAAGTATATTTTGTTTGACTAACAAAATCTATCAGTAAGTTGTTTGATTTGTAAACCTAAGAAAAAAGTTAATTCCCACATCAAACTTATTTCGAATTTATGGCTCATATTATTGGTAAAAGATTCACATAAAGACTCATTTGAAGATCCAAAAATGATATCATCAACATAAATTTGAACAATAAGAAAATTATTTTCAAAATGTTTGATAAACAATGTAGCATTGACCTTGCCTTTCATAAAATTATTTTGAAGAAGAAAAAAACTAAGCCTCTCATACCAAGCCCTAAGGGCTTGTTTTAATCCATAGAGAGCTTTAGTCAACATAAACACATTATTCGAAAAGTTAGCATTCTCAAATCTGGGAGGTTGTTCAACATAAATTTCTTTAGAAATAAAGCTATTAAGAAAAGTACTTTTAACATCCATTTGAAATAACTTAAAATTATTACAACTAGTATAGGCAAAGAGAATCCTTATGGCTTTAAGTCTAGCCATAGGAGCGAATGTTTCCTCATAATCGATACCTTCTTCTTAGTTGAAACATTTGGCCACTAATCTAGCCTTATTTCTAACCATAATATTAAGTTTATCTTGCTTATTTTTGAAGACTCATTTAGTGTCAATTACGAAATTCACTATGTATAGGAATAAGCTTCCACACCTCATTTCTCTCAAATTGATCTAATTCCTTATGCATTGCAATAACCCATGAATCATCTTTCAGGGCCTCCTCAATGCATTTAGGTTCAATTTGAGATAAAAATGCTACATTCACACAAAAAGTTTTCAGAAAAGAACAAGTTTGAACATATTTTGAAGTGTCTCCAATGATTAGCTCTTTAGGATGAGCATCTACATACTTTCGATCCTTAGGTAAGGATTCTTTGGAAGAAGATGCATCCAAGTTGCTAGTGGGAGAAGATGGTTTATTCAAATTTAAACCATCAAAATCAAAATCATTATCAAACTCATTTTTCTTGGATTCAAAAACCTCATTGAAAACAACATGAATAGATTCTTCTATAACTAAAGTTATTTTATTAAACATACGAAATACTTTAGAAGTAGAAGAATAGCCAAGAAAAATGCTTTCATTGGATTTTGTATCAAATTTTCCTAAGACATCTTTTTTATTTAAAATAAAACATTTACAACCAAAAACTTTAAAATATAAAATATTAGGTTTTTTGTTATTCCAAAACTCATAAAGAGTTTTGGAAAGTAATGGTCTTACTATAACCCTATTCATGACATAGCATACCGTGTTAACGACTTCAGCCCAAAAATATTCGGGCAAGCTATGTTCGTTTAACATGGTTCTTGTCATTTGTGGTAAACTCCTATTTTATCTTTCAACTACTCCATTTCGTTGTGGGTTTCTTGGAGTAGAAAAATTATGGTTATACCTATTTGATTCATAAAAGTTTTGGAAATTATGATTTTGAAACTCACCACTGTGATCACTACGTATAAATAAAATCATAAAGCCTTTTTTATTTTGAATAAGTTTATAAAATTTTAAAAAATGCTTAAAACAATCACTTTTGTGTGCCAAGAAGTATATCCAAGTATATCTACTATAATCATCAATAATTACAAAAGCATATTTGCTACCTCCTAGGCTTGTTGTATCAATTGGTCCAAATAAATCTATATGGATCAATTGCAATGGTCTAGAGGTGCTTATTTGATTCTTTGACTTGAAACTACCTTTTATTTGTTTTCCTAGTTGACATTCATCACACACTTTATTTTTGACAAACTTGATGCTAGGGATATTAGTTTCATGCTAGCATGACCTAACCTCCTATGCCAAAGCCAAGCATATCGTTTAAAGCCGAAAAGCAAGTTTCATTATAAAACTCATTAAGATAAATGGTATAGACATTGTTGGTCCTTAAAGCAATCAAAGATTTATTCATGTATGGTATTTCTATAATGCAAGCATTAGATTCAAACTTAATGTTATAATATTTATCACATAATGATTAATGCTTAGCAAGTTATGTTTTAAACCATCCACTAATAAAAAAATTTCAATCAAAAGGTTTGATTTATTACCTATATTTCCTTTTCCAATAATATTTCCTTTGTTGTTGTCTCCGAAGGTAACAAATCTTTCGTCTTAGCTAGTGAGCTTAGAAAAGTATATTGGATCTCTGGTCATGTGCCTTGAGCATCCACTATCAAGGTACCATCTCTTGCTCCTATCATATTATTGTAGGCATATCTATAAGAAATTGGGTTTTCTTTTAGGTACCCATTTTACCTTGGGTTCCTCATAAATAGATCTACCTAACTTATCATTTTATATTGAGTCATTTAAGGTTCCTTTTGTTGAATCTTAGATTTTTATGATGAAGTCAATTGTAAGTTGATTGATCTAATCTATATGTTGAGAAAAGTGTGTAGGATTAACTACGATAGCAATAAGACATAAAGCAGGTGTTGTGCTAGAGTCAAGATCGAGATCTCATTGGGAGTTCGAGAGTTCGTCAGAAGTCCGGACGTTCGTCGGAAGTTCTACCAAAACCAACTGAGAAGTCCAGGAGCTTGCCAAAGAAGCTCGTCAGAACTTGCGGGAGTCCACCGGTGTATTGCTGAGAGTTCGTCGGATGTTCGCCGGAAGTACGCCGGAAGCTCGCCGGAAGAGAAATTGACACACTGAAATAAGAAGTGTAGTAAACATGTCTTAATTGTCGTAGTTAGAGCTTAAATTAAGTTAAGATTGGGAGGTAATCCCACTAACTTAATTAGGGGCTAATCGGGCCCTTAACAGGGCTGAATTGGGCTGAATTGAGCACCCAATTCAGCCCCTGAATTCTTGGTCGATGGTAGCACCGCCTGGAAAGCAGTGCCCAGGAAATCTGGGGGTGGTACCTCCCAGACTGGGCGGTGGTACCGCCGGTAATTATTGCTGCCAACGGTGGTACCGCCCTTGTTAGGCGGTGGTACCGCCAAAGCTCGGTCTCTGAGCTCTGTCAGGCGATGGTATCGTCCAGACTAGGTGATGGTACTACTCAGTATCAGGTGTCAGGTGGTGGTACCGCCCAGTAATGGCGGTGGTACTGCCAGGACCCCGAAAATCCGAGATTAGACTCTTTTTTGCTCCATTTTTAAAGCCATTGGGGCCTATAAAAACCCTATCCTTTTCTGCATGAAAGTACATGAAAGCATTGAGATAATCTTGAGTTGTTAGGGTGTAAAAGTGTTGTAAACAAGTGCTAGAGTTCTCCTCCTCCCTTTCTAAGTTTTGAGATCATTCAAGAGAGGTGTGAGATTTGTAAGGGTTCTCTCCTAAACTCGTGAAAAGGAGAAAGCACTGTAAAAGAGGTGGTTGGTCTTTACCTATCAAAGGAAGGCCTTTAGTAGACACCGGAGACATCGTTGTTGGAGGAATCCGAAAGTGGATGTAGGTCACGTTGACCGAACCACTCTAAATCCTAGTTTGCTTTTCATTTGAGCAATTTACATTACTGTAAATCTCCTTAATCCTCTCTTGTACTTTTACGAAAGCTTTCAAGTTCATAATCTCTCCAGAACGGATTGAATCGAAACCATTTTCGACCGAATCAGTTTTAATCAAAACAAATATTTTTCTGAAATCTTAAAAGTTTTTCGCTGCTCTAATTCACCCCCCCTCTTAGTGCCGCTCTTGATCCTAACAATTGGTATCAGAGCAAAATTTACTATCGTTTGGTTTAAAACCCAAGAGAAATGGCATTTGTCGACAACCTAAAGGGCCATTCAATTATACGTCCGCCCATATTCAATGGGACGGATTGCACATATTGGAAGACTATAATGAGGATCTTCCTAATTTTAATGGATTTCGAATTATAAAATATTATAGAAAATGGCTTTTAAAAGTCTTCTCTTCCAATGAACGATTGGAATGAATTGGAGAAGACTTTCGCTTTAAACGTAAAGGCTATGAATGCCTTATTTTGTGTATTAGATAAAAACGAGTTTAATCAAGTATCGATTTGTGAAACGACTTTTGACATTTAGCACACACTCGAAGTGACTCATGAAGGCACTAGTAGAGTGAAGGAGTCAAAAATTAATCTTTAGTGCATTCTTATGAGTTGTTTCGAATGAAATCGAGTGAGACTATTGGAGACATGTACACCCGATTTACGAATATCATCAATGGTCTAAAAAGACTTGGTAAAGGTTTCTTGGATTTTGAACTGGTTAATAAGATTTTAAGATCCCTTCCAAAAAGTTGGGATCCTAAAGTAACAGTCATTCAAGAGGCCAAAGATCTAAATAATTTTACTCTTGAAGAACTAATTGGGTCACTAATAACTTATGAAATGACATGTAAAACTCATGAAGAGCTTGAGGACACCCTTCCAAAGAACAGGAAGGACATAGCACTAAGAACATAAGAAGACCACTTGAAAAAAAACTTAAGTGATGAGGACTTTGATGATGACTTGGCACTCTTAACAAAGAAGTTCAAAAGATTCATAAAATAAAATAAATTTAAAAATGATATTAAAAATAAATTTGAACCTAAGAAAGGACAAGTGATATGTTATAAATGCAAGAAGCCGAGACACTTCAAGAGTGAATGTCCCCAAGTAAAGATGAGACAACCAAAAAAGAAGGCTCTCAAAGCTAATGGGACAACTCAAGTGCATCCGAAGAAGAGGAGCCTATCATCACCAAACAAGTAGCTCACTATGCACTAATGGCCATTGGAAATGAGGTAACAAGTTCATTTGATGCAAATTTATCCTTTGATGAACTATTAAATGCTTTTAATGATCTATTTGATGAATACAAATTAATTAGTAGAAAATATAAATTATTAAAAAAAGAGCATGCTTCTCTTGTTAGTGATTTCGATAGATTAAAATTTGAGCACACTGATAGTTTAGCTCCATGTACAAATTGTGATGAACTAGAAATACTTCAAAATGAAAACTTGCTACTAAAAGAAACCTTAAAAAAATTTGAGGTTGGTAGCAAGTCCTTGAACATGATCCATGCCAACAAGGGTCACATTTATAGAAAAGGCGGAATTGGATTTGTGAGTAGCTCTCACAAAAATCCAATTACCTTTGTTAAAGGCCCTACTTTACATGTTTCATCACGAAACAAATGCAACTTTTGTTACAAATTTGGGCATGTAGCTTATCATTGTTCATTTAAGGAATGTAGTCCACATAAATTAATATGGGTTCCTAAAAGAACCTCAAATGACTTAATGCAACATGATAAACTATGTAGATCAATTTTTGAAGCACCCAAGGTCAAATGAGTACCTAAAAATCATCTCTTTTTTTAAGAAAAATGTACCATCACAAGCTAGGAGCAAGAGATGATATTTTGATTTTGGATGCTCAAGACTTATGACCAAAGATCCAAAATAACTCATAAAGCTCTCT